>JABTTQ020000687.1:0-50000 GCA_016081115.2 Rehmannia glutinosa | reverse complement strand
AATATCGTGTTTTGATGTTATCTATCTTATTTGATCTTAAATACAACAATAATTATAATTTTAACTTAATTTATAATTTCGTGTTCGTGTCGTGTCATGTCGCGTGCTTTATCGTGTAATTTATATCTGTAATAGTGTTTGTAATCGTATTGTGTTCGTGTTGTGTCACTCATTGTCAGCTTCGTTGGTTGAGAGGCTGTGTAACACTCGGGAAAAAAAAAAAGAAGTGTATTTAATTAGTTAGATGGTCCATTAGTGAATTATTATTATTATTGGGTTCCAATTACTTGGCCCATGAGGAATCCTAAGGTGTTTAGGAAACTAGCTAGGGTAATTATATTAAGAGTCTTTATTATTAGGGTTTTATCTTACCACATTAGAGAGGACCAAAAGAAAACACGTTCCAGCTCTTTCTCTGCGCCACCACAGCCCCATCGTCTACCATACAACCTCGACGAAGTTTTTCTTCAACGCCATGATCCCTCAATTGCCTTCCCTATTTCATTCTCAACTCCTACGGTAATTTTCTTATAAATTTCGAAACCCAATCTATATTGTTCATAATTTTATGAAATTTTAATATGTTATTCTTCGTGGCGTTTTTATCGTACATTAAAATTTCATACTAATCCGATAAGTACTTTTGTAGTTATGTAATTTTTAAACTAAGATGCCAGAATTTATATTATTCGCTGTTTTCGTTTTACAAATTCCAAAACCCTACTTATACATATCCAAAATTCGTGAAATTTTAATATGTTATTTTATCATATGTTAAAAATATTCAGTTAAAATTTTATATACTTTTTGAGTTGTATTTTATTTTATATGAAATTCGTATTCACGCTTTCCAAATCTTGAATATACTCTGTTTCTAATTTATAAATTCTAGAAACCATTTACAAAGACCTTCAAAATATTTGAATTTTGTATATGTTATGTATTAATCTATTTACTACCGTGTGGTAAAATATCGAGATCATTCTAATTTATATTTATTTAAATATTAATTAATTTCCAAGACATTACGATTTTAGCAATGACAAAAGTTTCGATTTATTTAAAACCTAAAGTTAATGAATTGAATATTTTATAATTTTTGGATATGTTATACCATGATGTGTATATCATATGTTGTTAAAGTTTCAAATTATATAGTACTATATCTATTTAAATATGATTTTTCTCCTTAGCTATGCGAGTTTTAATGTTACAGACAATTTCGATTTCACAAATTCAAAATCCATAGCTAAATATTTCTAATCTCCCAAATTTTTATATAATATCTATTTTTGAGTTTATTACCTCTTTGTAAAAATACTAAATAATTCCAAAGATACGGTTTATGAGAAAATATTATTCGATCCCAACTACGCAGTGATTTTAGTATTGTTCAAACGAACCAAGTTGAACCACGAACCTTAGGAAAATACCGTGAGCTTCCACGAATGTTATTTTAGTGCTTCCGATATCGAGGTTAATACTTAAGTTTTGACTTCTAGAAATTAAGATGTATATATATTTATGTTAGGCGACGAGGACGAGCGAGCTCAAGTTCATAGGGATATTGCATCAAATCATTCTACTATTTTTCAAGCAAAGTTTCGAGGTGGGTTTGTTTTTCTAAACTTTATTGTCTTGTTAAATGCTTAGATTATTTTGCATAAATATGTAGTACGATTGCTTAGGCCCCATGAGTCGGGGACTCAAGAGGTGCAGGGTCGATGTATCCTCGGTGGAACCCCTGCAGTGCTACCCATGTCTATGTCTACGGTTTTTCAAAAGATCTATGCTATGTCCTATTGAATTGTATTTGCATGCTTATGTGAGATATCTGTGTATTTAGCTTGGACAATTTATACTCCATTTGAGTTGTGTCGCTCACCCCACATATAACAAACTTTTCGAATGAAGGAGATGGCGGCTAAGAGCGGTGGATATGACAAAGCCTAAAGATTTATTTACGAATGTTTAGTTTAATTAAAAAAATGTCGAACTATTTACTTCTTTTAAGTTATTAGTTTTTATTTCCAGTTTATTTGAAATTGTTATAATCAGACGTTGGTTAGAATTTTATTTATGAAATACTTTGCTTCCGCTACAATTTATTCGATTAAATTTTATTTTTAAATTGTCCATGTCCTTTTTCATCGTTAGAATTAGGAGTACGCTTGTGTATTTTATTAAAGAAATTCTAGGCGTTACGGGTAGTATCGAGCGGGTCTACCTTTCTGTAGACTTGCAAAAAAAAAATACGTGTAATTTTCGTGTGTGTACTCTGATAAATGAATTAGAATTTATTTTAAATGTAAAAGAGTAACTCCAAAGCCAAAGTACGAAGTTAAATTTTCAAAAGTTCTATTGCTACTTCCATTGCTACTGCTATTGCTATTGTTGTTTTCATTGCTACTGCTATCGGCAAATTACATGATTTCTATTGCGAAAGAAAAAAAAATGATTTACTTTATCTAGTGATGCAATACACATGTACCATAGAGCTATTGACTACGAGGTTTTGACACACTGTATGTGAATATGGAAAGGATAATATAAACTCTAGAGGACTTGGAAGAGGACCCCTGTGATAGAATACATGAGATTCATTACGAATTTATAAGCGATCGAGAATGTTAGGGCTGACTATGAGTAGATTACTAGCAACATAGATTATGGATAGACTTTAGTGGCTTTCGACTTGAATATTCATGATTTACGCCATGTTCATTTTTTTCAAGAGTTAATGATAATACATTGATATAGTTATGGTGTTTGTATATCATTTGGAAAGATAATAATTCTTGTTCGGATGTCTAAAGTCATGAAACTGAATGATAATGGAAATGATTTATAAGTGGATTTATATGTTAGGAATGAGAGATTTTGATGTGATCTTAGGCATTGACTAGTTTAGTAAGAGCGAGAAAGTATAGAGTGTCCCATAAGGAGATAGTATTCGATGCATTAATAATATGAATTTATTTTTTCTACGGAGCAAAGGCTAGATCTTTGTACCAATGCTAATGTCGGAAAGAAAGCACCGAAAAGTTTAAGAATGGAAATTGTCAGAGTATTTGGTTAGTGCAGTAGGTTCCCAATCTTTGATTTGATAATGGTCAATATGCTAATTATTCGAGACTATGATATATATTTTTAGAAACTTTTATTTGGGATTCCATATGATAGACTTGTAGATTTCACCATCGACTTTTTACTTGGGACGACATGGTATCAAATTCATCCATAGGATGACGTTGAAGGAATTAGAGTATACAATTACAAGAATTATTGGTTAAAGGACTTATCCAACTTAGAGTATCACCATGAAGAGAGCGATCATGTTTGTTAAGATAAGATGGATCTATGGAGTATATTGATTATATGAAGAATTTATTTGATTATAAAACAAGTACCCATTATTAAGGATAAATTATTCGTTTGATTATTTAATGGAGCTAGTATTTTATTTAGGATCGATTTAAGGTCTCGACATCGGCCCACTCAATTTCAATTGTGGTTAGACGTGTAATATTGGTTGGTCGATTATTACGTATGAGGAATATAAATTGACCTGGTTAAAGTTGAAGTTATTAATCAAAGGAGTATATTTACGATTGTGAATGAGTTCGAGGTTTCTAGAAAGAATGGAGTATAGTTAAGAGTTCAAGGATGGAGTGACAAGAAAATGTGAAGTTTCAATGGATGAAGAAGTGTGCGGATAATTTCTAAGAAGTTGAATAAGGATTGACCAGTTTACCAGTAGAATAAGAATACTTGACGAGAAAGTTTGCTAAGTTGATAATCGAGGTTGTCACACCTTCTTGTGGATTGAAGCAGTTACTGCAACAATGGTTGAACAACTTGTACTTAGAAATAAGATTTAATGAGATACAAGTGGCATATAAGTTTTATGCAGGATGAGAAACCATAATCTAATCGCGGACCTCAACGAATTTGTTATATTTGCTAATGGTGTATTAGCCTACAATGGAATTTTGGTTGTACTTAAGAAAGAACTGTGATATTAGGTTAAGCACATTGTATATCGTACACCGTTCACCTATGAGTTACAAAGATTTATCGAGATATAGGAAATGTATTTTTGGTGGAGGAAATGATAAGAAATATAAGAACTTTTATGGATAGATGCATGACACGCCAACAAGTTAAGATCAAACACCAACGACTGTCAAGATATTTGTTAAGACACATGATATCCTCGAATGAAAGTTGAAAGCATATATATATTGACTTTGTTGTAAGTTAGTCGCGACCAACTAAGAAAAATCACGAGATGGAATATTTTTGACAGATTGACCAAATCTACACACTTTTTCAGATGACATATGGTTTAGAGCAATTCGTCCAATTGTACACAAGAGAAATAGCGAGACTATCAGAGAGATACTAGTTAACTTTGAATATTTGGAGAAACTTGCAACAATATAGGGGAATAAGATTAAATTTTAGTGGGCTACAACATCTATAGACGGATAGACAAACTGAAAGGACAATAGAATCCTAAAAGACATGTATTTCGGATTTTCTGAGTAATTTGAAGGCATATTTACTTTTAGCGGGTTTTTCTTATAACAATAGTTGAGATGGCCAGGACGAGGCAACCATCCTTTCTAGCAAGATATTTACACGTTATTAGAGTTTGAATTAAGTTGACTAAATTTCGAGGACGAAATTTTTTTTAAGAAGGGGAGTTTGTAACACTCGGGAAAAAAAAAGAAGTGTATTTAATTAGTTAGATGGCCCATTAGTGAATTATTATTATTATTATTATTAGGTTTATTATCCAATTACTTGGCCCATGAGGAATCCTAAGGTGTTTAGGAAACTAGCTAGAGTAATTATATTAGGAGTCTTTTATTATTAGGGTTTTATCTTACCACATTAGAGAGGACCAAAAGAAAACACGTTCCACTCTTTCTCTGTGCCACCACAAAATTTCATCGTCTACCATAAAACCTCGGCGAAGTTTTTCTTCAACGTCATGATCCCTCAATTGTCTTCCCTATTTCATTCTCAACTCCTACGGTAATTTTCTTATAAATTTCGAAACCCAATCTATATTGTTCATAATTTTATGAAATTTTAATATGTTATTCTTCATGACGTTTTTATCGTACAGTTAAAATTTCATACTAATCCGATAAGTACTTTTGTAGTTATGTAATTTTTAAACTAAGATGCCAGAATTTATATTATTCGCTGTTTTCGTTTTACAAATTCCAAAACCCTACTTATACATATCCAAAATTCGTGAAATTTTAATATGTTATTTTATCATATGTTAAAAATATTCAGTTAAAATTTTATATACTTTTGAGTTG
The DNA here is from genome assembly GCA_016081115.2 of Rehmannia glutinosa. Taxonomy (NCBI): domain Eukaryota; kingdom Viridiplantae; phylum Streptophyta; class Magnoliopsida; order Lamiales; family Orobanchaceae; genus Rehmannia; species Rehmannia glutinosa. The sequence goes on along the minus strand of JABTTQ020000687.1, from coordinate 44,661 downwards.
TATTTTATTTTATATGAAATTTGTATTCGCTTTTCCGGATCTTGAATATACTCTGTTTCTAATTTATAAATTCTAGAAACCATTTATAAAGACCTTCAAAATATATGAATTTTGTATATGTTATGTATTAAAATATTTACTACCGTGTGGTAAAGTATCGATTATTCTAACTTATATTTATTTAAATATTAATTAATTTCCAAGACATTACGATTTAGCAATGACAAAAGTTTGATTTATAAAATTTAAAACCTAAAGTTAACGAATTGAATATTTTATAATTTTTGGATATGCTATACCATGATGCGTATATCATATGTTGTTAAAGTTTCAAATTATATAGTACTATATTTATTTAAATATGATTTTTCTCCCTTAGCTATGCGACTTTTAATGTTACTGAAGAATTTCGATTTCACAAATTCAAAATCCATAGCTAAATATTTCTAATCTTCACGAAATTTTTATATGATATCTATTTTTGAGTTTATTACCTCTTTGTAAAAATACTAAATAATTCCAAAGATACGGTTTATGAGAAAATATTATTCAATCCCAACTACGCAGTGATTTTAGTATTGTTCAAACCAACCAAGTTGAACCCTAAACCTTAGGAAAATACCGTGAGCTTCCCACGAATGTTATTTTAGTGCTTCCGATATCGAGGTTAATACTTAAGTTTTGACTTCTAGGAACTAAGATGTATACATATTCATGTTAGGCGACAGGGCGAGCTCGAAGTTCAATATGGATATTGCATCAAATCATTCTACTATTTTTCAAGCAATGTTTCGAGGTGGGGTTTGTTTTTCTAAACTTTATTGTCCTTGTTAAATGCTTAGATTATTTTGCATGAATATGTAGTACAGTTGCTTAAGCCCCATGAGCCAGGGACTCAAGAGGTCCTAGGGTGGTCATGTATCCTCGGGAGGAACCCCCTGCATGCTACCCATGTATATGTCTACGGTTTTTCAAAAGATCTATGCTATGTCCTATTGAATTGTATTTGCATGCCTATGTGAGATATCTGTGTATTTAACTTGGACAATTTATACTCCACTGAGTTGTGTCGCTCACCCCCACATATAACAAACTTTTCGGGAAGGAGATGGCGCCAAGCTAAGAGCGGTGGATATGACAAGGCCTAAAGATTTATTGCGAATGTTTAGTTTATTTAAAAAAATGTCGAACTATTTACTTTTTTAAGAAGTTAGTTTTTATTTCGATTTATTTGAAATTGTTATAATCGAGGCGTTGGTTAGAATTTTATTTATGAAATACTTTGCTTCCGCTACAATTGACTCGATTAAATTTTATTTTTAAATTGTCCATGTCCTTTTTCATCGTTAGAATTAGGAGTACGCTTGTGTATTTTATTAAAGAAATTCTAGGGCGTTACAGGCTGAAAGGTTGCTAAACTACAAAATTTACGACCAATCATGAAATGTGAAGAATATGTAAGCAAAACAACACTCCTACCTTTATGTCGATATTGATTTGCAAGAACAAAAGAGAAGCTAAAAGGTGGAATTGAACAAAACAAACATGAACATGCTACTTGCAAGAGCTCCTTAATCTATATAAATTGTATGCAAGCAAAACTCCAACATCTTAAATTATAACTGCATTAAAGCATGAAATTATGAGGAACCTTGTTAGAAAATAAATGAAAAGGTTGAAAATGGTGAGCAGGGAGTGCACAAGTTCAGATGAGCATTAATGCACAAGTTCGGAATGATTTGGATTTGAGGAGGGGATTTGGGGAAAGAATTTCAAATAACTCCATATGAAATGGATTTAAAATACACCACAATGACTTTTTTATTTTTGAGGAAACACCACGATGACTTAGAAAAACAACAACATAGGAGTTCAAGGATTTGAAAACCACCAGTATTATGAGGTTACCCAAACAAGCTCACTGGATTTGTTATTATGGGAATTGAAATCTTAAGGTTGCATTTGGAAGAAAGATTTGGATTTGAGTGGAGGATTTGGGGATTTCAAATGACTCAGGATATGAAATCCACCACATTCACTCAGAAAATAGCTTTAAAAAGGAGCTTAAAGATTTGAAATACATTGTAAAATGAGTACATCCAAACAAGCTCAATGGATTTGTTATTATGGATTTGAAATCCATAATTTCAAATCCATCAATCCAAATGAAGCCTAAGAGCTGTAGATGGAAATAAAAAGCTGATTGTAGAGGACTAACAGTTGACAAGGTGCAAAAGTAGAGGTAATTAGGCTGAAAATTGGGAACCAGGGCTAGGCCGTTTACGGGGAAATTTTCAAAACATAGAAGGCCCGGGAGTTTACCCTCTTGTGCCCCCATACAATGAAAACCAAATGAGCCATAAATTTCAAGCAGCTAATGTTAAATGGAGCATACTTATTAATGCATATAGGAGGCATGGGGCAAAAATTAAAAAGTGATGAGAGGAGAGTGCACAAGGTGAGGGAACACCGTATTAAAGGTAAGAGAGGTGAACCTACATCAAATAGTTCAAGCAAAGCTAGACAGTTTATCCAAAACCAATTTTCTTAAGAAGCCACTTCCAACAAGAAACTGACTATGGTTTTCTAGACAACAACAATCTCACTACAGTACTTTTAGAATTTGTATGGAAAGATCATCATTTAATCCTATAATCTTAAATCTGTCACTGATAATCTGCATAAGCTTCAATTTTTAGCACAGTTCTAAACAAACATAATAATTTTTAGAACTGCTGCTAATGATGTACATTTAAGAAATCACCAGCGTGCAACTTATAGAACACTCACTGTTGACACAAGTTTTCATCAACATAATAGACCCTCATCTCGAGCATGTAAAATTACCATCAGGATACATCAACTGCAGAATGTTTTGTGGTTGAGTAATGGATTTCAAAGAGAGCCAATCTATTCCTTTTCATCCTATTTTATGTTCTGTTTCATGGTCTGATGAAAGCATTGCTGCCACGAAAGCCACCAATGGTTGGTTTTTTGTCCTAATTCTGCAAAGACATTGCTCACCCCTGCCACCAAAGCCCAGAGATAAATATTGACCTCTACTCCGCCAATAACATCAATGTCAACCCAGGTTAGTTGTTACATAGTATTTTGATTGATATCAAATAAACAACCAGATCTCCATGTTAGATGGTCAGCTCCCACATACAAGAATGATCAATAAGCTTATACTATGGTTACTGCCTGCTCTAGCAACAAAGTGCACACTATAAGATGACAGCAACAGTACTCACGCATTATCTCTTACCAGTCCTCAACTATACATTCATGAGAGTGAAGCTAATATAAGCTACAAACTGATAACGTAATTTATTGTAACACTTGTTTTGGCATCGGCTTGGCCAGATGAAAGTACACTGTGGGGATCTGTTTTGGTCAGGGCGTGATGATTAACGAGAAAGAGAAACTAATAATTACATTGATATATACTCTACGCTTTCACAATAAATATTCTTCTGTTAATAGAGATTCACATCAGATTCCTATTATGTCGCCAAAACCAATACTGCAACTTCAGCCAGGAACATTTGACCCCTCCTCCTAAATGGGGACACAAGCAACTTAAAAGGAGATGTCTTGGTAAACATTCTCCATTTTAGTGTCTGATAATCAAGAAACATGCATAAGTAGGAACTTAAAACTGGGAAGCTTCAGTAGTTATTGGAGAAAAAGTTGAGAATGATCTTAATGGAGATTAAAGATGATCGTTGTGGTTGTTGCGGTTGTTAGAACTTAGAAGGAAGGATTTGCAGTGGTGGGATTGGAAAGATCGTGGCAACCGTGGCAACCATGTGATGTTATGAAGTTGGTGGCGGTGGAATGGGTGTCTGTCGGTGACAGTCCCCACTGGCAGTGTGGAACAGAAGAGAATCATTCAATATTTCAAAATAGTAGTGGTTCCAGGAAAGAAAGAAAAAGTCATCCCTAGCCTCAGAGCAGCTAACTAAACCTATACCATCAATAAGAACACAAATTGCTCCAGTAGCGGTTCCAGAAAAGAAATTCAAGAGAAAGAGCAAAGAATCTATACATAGAATGCTTTCAACGCCTGAATGTGTCAGTAGACTATATTAGAAGAAAATTACATCGCATACTTTAGTATGACAAAAATTGATAAAACTTTTCATCAACACTGCTGACTCAAGCATAGAACCATATACACTCAGGAAAAATACTATTTCATAATTTAAAAACAAGCAAATCCTTCATATTCATATGTTAAAATATAATCAGAAAAAAGCATTTGAAAATTTGATACAACTAAAACATCCAAACTACTCAAAATTGACCAGAAAAACCAACAACATTAGCCAGAAAATTAGATATCTTCAAACCATGCAGCTGAGGAAAAATTTATTATCAACGAATGAAGACTTACGAATGGAATTTTGGAAGCCTTGTCATTCCACACAGCTAGGAGCCCAAGCGATGCGAAGAATCCAAGCCCTCCACACAGCCAAGCCAATGCTTCGTACTATTTGCACAAGAAACAAAAAAAAAAAAAAAAAAAAAAAAGGCACACACATACGTTTCATCCTCGTCCAAATCAATCCGCTATTTATTTTGAACGAAAAATTACTCAAATATTTATAAAAATCGGACCTTTCCAACGGTATCAGCAATACGATCGATACAAGGTTCTGGGAATGGAGTCCCATTGTCCCAGACGAGCTCATCATTCACTGGAAGCTGTAGTTTCACCGTTATTAGAAAAATCAAAAGAGGGCTTTTCTACTAGGGGATTTGCTTGTACAATTACAGACAAGAGTAAAAAAATCTTATACCGGTTTGTCGGGGACGATGTGTTTGCCCACTGGGAGACCCATGCCGGAGCGCTGCCGGAGAGAGGCGGCGGCGGAGCGGGAAACGACGCCTTTTCCGCCCATGATCTGAGATGCCACGTGGCTCAACCTTCCTGCCATTTATGTATATACTTTCCCTTTTATGTGGGTTTTACAGTTCTCCACTGATGAAGAAAACAGAGATGAAATTTACGATTCAGAGAAATGTTTATGCAACCACAGCGTTTTGACGGAGGCAAACACCATTATAATACACCACCTTTCTTGAATTTATATTTTTCAAAATATAAAATATTTTTTAATTCTTAATAGTTAAAAATATAAAAATTATACTGACATTAATGACATTTTTGTGTTGTAAAACTAATTTTTGGATAAAAAATAAGAAGATTTTAAAAAAGAATAAGATGATGATTTGAAAAGTATCAATATAATGATTTATGGGCATTGGGCATATCATTTTGTGAAAATTGATATAGTTGTGATGTTTGTCGAAATAAGTTCGCCCGATAAAAAGATCCGATCGGTCTTTACTTTTAGAAGTTCGAAATAAATCGGATCTATTCGCCTTGGCTCGGCTCGGCTCGGTTGACTCATTCGACCGGAAACATCGGCCGAGCCTATTTGATTCTAGATGTAGTGTAGGTCCGGTATATCTATTTCGACGAGATTAATTTAATATTTGTAGAGATTAGTAGAGCAAAAACAATTTAGATGGTTGAATGTTGTCTGATTAATGCTCAATTAAAAGCTTACTAATATTCTGATCAGCTGTGGAGTTCAAATATCAATATTTATGTTTTGAGTTATTTTTCTATATAAATCAATTCATTCTCGAGGAGAAAATGGATTTGGTTTGGTTTTTTGAAATATCTTTGAAAAACTAAATTTCAAATTTATTCCTAAATTTCACCTCTATTTGTAAAGAAAAATATATATCAGATTTTCATGGAGTTTATATTTTATTATTTCAGAATAATTTACATTTGAAAATAAGTAATGAAGTATATACATTTAAACAAAATCCCAAATTAACCTTCAATTGTAAATACTTTACAACTCGAACATCATGTTGATTTTAACAATTTTCTGAGGGAATCTGTTAATAACATTTTCAAAAGTTGTTTAAATTTTCTACGAACTAAAGAAAATTTTTGTTTTTTTCTCAGGTTCCCGGTGAAGCACTACAAAACTGAAAAATTCAACCTTTGCCATGTTCTTGAAAACATGCTATCGAAAACATACAAAAAGGTTGCAAGCTAAATCCAAAACAAATCCATCAAATCTGCTTCATCATTCCCATTTTCATGATACTGATTAAATAGAGAGAATCAGTAGGCATAGTTGAGAATAAGATAAATGGTTATTGAATTCATATAGTAGGAAATGTTGAAATTTTGGGAAACTATACACAAGATAAAGCTATACAAAATACTAAGAAAAGGTATCTTTATTAGATGGGAACATGAAACTGAAGATTATCAGAGAGCAGTATAATGGCGGCAGCAAATATTGTTAAAGAAACGGAAGCCTGAATTATGGCAGAATCGGATACCCAAACGTGTTTTCTCCACTGTAGGTTACGTAAAGGAAACCATCCTCGTCTTTCTTTTCATCGTAAATGGCAGACATTATAGCTCCTATAAGAGAAATAATACGAGCCATTTAGTACTAGAAACAGAATCCAGAAAGGTTCGATTAAAATGTTGTACAAGTGGTTTAAGCTGCAGCTATCTAAAAGAAGACACATAACATGTTTATCATATAACTGTTACCTGTTGGCGGTAGGACATTGTCAACAAATATGAAAATTGCCTTTTCTGCACTCAGTTTGATTCTTTTGCGGATAACATAGACAAATTGTCCCACAGTCAAGTCCGCTGGGACAAGATACCTGCGATTATCTCAGTAAGTAGACTTTGAAACAATCTCAACTTTCAATTTAAAATGCTTTATGGATTTGGCTTGAAAGGCCAGCACCAAAATCCATCCTACACATAGAAGGCTAAGGTTCCAAATGTCTATGAGGATAAACACCAAAATGGATGCTTATAAGGATCTAAAATATTATTGGGCCACCATGTTCTTGCCATACAACGAAAGTGGCAATTCCCACGAAAATCAGGAAAAAAAAAACAGACAAGGAAGAAGCAGACGAAATAAGAAACAAATAGGGAGGAAATATACAAGTGTGTGTGTGTGTTTAAATGCAACAAATGGGCAATGGTGAAAAGTAACGTGGATGCTCAATCAATACTTTAGTGATTTGATGCTCAATCAATATTTTATAATTTGAATCCATCATGCGCCTTTCAAATCCATTTTCATCTCCATAAACATGAATAGCAGGAAGAGCTACTTCAATTACCGCCAACACAACCCACATCTAATGTAATAGTATTGCATAGCAAATAATAAGATTAAACATTCTGGGCAATTAACCCCTTCCTGTGTTTATAAGCGTGACTCTTTCTCATGTTGCAAGAATCATAAATTGTCACCTCAATCCAACCATATATATTTTGCCCCTCTTATACAAAAATCAAACCTGAAATATATCTTGATGCATTTCATATAATTGAGGATCTTATCTAAACTTCGGTTTAACTACAGTACACCTAAAAGAAACTCACAAGGATAACAATTCTGCTGAACCTCAATAAAAACAGCATCAAATATAGATAACTGCCTGTGCTGCACAAAACATTAGAGGTATAACTTGGTTTCATTTGCATGTAGATAATTTTATCACATGGCACAGCCAAAGTTGTTACATTCACTCCTAGGACTTAAAAAATGATATCCTGCACTACCAGTATCCAGATTGATGCAAGTAAGAAGTTAAGCTTTTCAAACACCAAATTTCCTATAGGACAACTATTTTAGTGGTGCTTTCATTTTTAGAAATCATACAATGCATGTTATTATCAGATTTTGACTAGTGAAAATGGATGAGACCAAAGGGGCAAGGTAAGAACAGCTTCGAGAAGGTGTGCGTGACTCATACGGCCAAGCCATTATCACATAAACTAGTGATTTTTGCAAACTCAATGCAATTGCTAATTCTTTTGGACACTGTAAATTCCAAAATAAGTGGTAACAATTTTATGCGCTCATCATAATCTTTAATAAGAAATTTAAACAAAATAACAAGATTGGCCAAAAAGAAAGTTAAGTGGTGATAGAAAGAGAAAAAGGATAACGTCGAAAATAACAAAGAGAAATGCAGAATACCATAAAGTCCAGCATCTGTACACAAACACAATCCCATAACAGAAGAGCTGGGTTTTCACATCTATTCAATAGTCTTATTCCATCAGTTTTTATGTGAAAGATAATCACCGCAATAACTTGAGCAATCATTCTAATATTATAACATACGAAACATTATAGTAAATTATCTATTTAGTAAAAACCCATGTTGCATAACCGATGCTTACTTTTTCTTGTCAATGTTGGGGATGTCGCTCCTTTCTGCCTTCTCAACAATAACCTATATTTCAAAACACAACTTACTGTCAATAAAGTTCAAAGCAAATTGTACATACTTCAGTCTTATCTGCAGAATAATGCAAGTTTCATTCTGGCCAAATTTACCATTCACGATGAATAGGTGTTGGTTAAGACACCAGCTAATAGTTGGCAACAAAGTAAGAAATGAAATTGCATCTCTATACCCCTTTCACCACAAAATGCAATCCATCTCTTATTTCCAAAACTGTCGCTCAGAAATTGACCATAAAAATATACATCTTATCCTACTGAATAAAAGAAACAACTATTGCCAACTTTGTCAGAAAAGTTGAGATAAGTGTAGACCAGAATTCGGGCATATCGAGATTATTTTGTACCATAGAACATATTTATGTAAATCACATGACGCTAGATAGACATAGTTTTATTTTTCCAAACGATAGGTAAGATATATTAAAAACTCAAATTTGGTCCGATATACAACGAAACTTCGTAGCAAACTTGCTATGAGCCTACCTGACTATAATCTAAGCCAAGAGGGAAATTGGGTATCCCAATTCAAATCTAAATCCCAATCATAATTCAATGCTAACAAAGCCACCTTTTTACATAGGGTTAGTCTCTGTGGTTCACAAGTCTCAAAAATACAAGAATCAAAAAGATAACAAAATAAGAAGATGTCTTCGGCTATAGTGTTTGCCTCCCCTTCAATTCGAATTATGTTATTGAGGAGTTGAACCATATCCTTGTCATAGTTGTGAGCTACAAAATGTTAACCCAAGTACTTAACCAATCACAATGGACCAAGTAGAAGCTTCAAAAATGCCCAAAACCATAAATGTGTTACCTGGGACTAGAAGAATCTTATGTTAATCGTTGCAGTTAAATCTATACAACTTTATGTTAACCAAGGAATAAAATGTAACACCCTAGTCCCTACTCATTGGCATCCATGCTTCAAAACAGTGAATATCCCATGAAAAGTCATATATTTCTACAATCAAAACATGTGGTACCAACATTAATAATATTAAGGGCAGTATTAGTATATGAAAGTCAATAACTTAAATGAAACGTTGATTTCACATATAAACACAGAATACTTAAGAATGTTATAATAATATATTTCCATTTCTTAATTTAGTAACTTGAGACCCCTCTTTCAATTTTTCGGATATCTAAAGTTCCCAGTTTTGTAACATTGCTTTTAATAAGTGTTGATGACAGATACAACCTACTGATGGATCTTTTTGTTTCAGGTGTAAGCATCTCTCTAGTCAAAAAGAAAACACCAGAGATGGAATGACGTTTTTGCAATCAAAATAACTATGACGAGTAATTATGGATTTCCTAAATGATAGTTGAGAACACCCTAACTTGACCAAAATTGGTCAAGAACTTATCAAGGCCAAAATTAAAATTTCAGTAAGACATTTTCATGATAAAACAAAAATAAAAATAGAAGTACAAGTGTATCCAAACAAGAGTATATCTATTTCTGGTCTGCTTGAAAGAATATCCAACACCATCAGTGTAAGTGAGAAGATGCTGCTCAGAAGCCCCATAGAGAAACTTCAAACTGCTAATACAAAACAATGCAACAAATTATGGGAAATGGTCCACGGCATTTATGCCCTAGTTATCAATTAAAAATCAGTAACTCTTCCTTTCAAATAGAATGTTTAATGCCAAGGAGCCACACTTAATTTACCATTCATTCAAGCCACAATGCACACAGCACAATTAACGCCTAATAAAGAAGCTCCGAGTGGAATACAATAGGTTAGTTTAAGTTAATACTTATTGTGGACAGAATCATCTGCTTACCAACCCATCTGGAACAAACAAACCCCAACACTGTCACATGACATCTACAACATCAATGAACCAGTAAATGGAGAAGAGATGGCAAAAGGTACATCTTTAACGGATATAAAACAGAAAAGGAGATTTAAATGTTAGAAAACGGGATCCAAATGCAATGCAGATTTCTAAATAGACCACTTGGGTTTTTACATGGTAAACTTGTGACATGCATTAAACATCTCCAACTGTTTGTTCATTAGCATATTAAAATAAGAACTGGATGCATCCTTGATCTCAAGCATGAAAAAAGAAACACGAAGTTCAACCAAAACCGACGTGCAACTAACATAAGTTCACGATTGGTTCATTAATCTTTTCTCTGACGTGGACAAAGTCTAGGCAATAGAACAAAATAAGCAGTTCAAAGAATGTGGCATTCCAACCAAATCATACTATGCCGGAAATCTTTATGCTCAGAAAACTCCTAAAGATGTAGCTCTATAAAATATGGAACTGTTAAACAAATCCCAAAAAATGAAGGGGATAAAAGGTCATAAAACTGATAATGCTAAAAATTAGATAGTGAACAATACAAATCTCCATGACTCCATCCACACAACTACACGGAATTACAAAAGTACAATTCACAAGATTGGCTACATACTCACCGGAATTCTATCTGGGTATTTTTCCTAATTCTAGCAGCCTCGGCACGCCTTTTCTCTAAAACAATATTATCCAAACTCATCAGAAACTCGAGGAGAAAAATAATAATTCAACAAGACAAAAAATGGAAAATTGATCATAAAACACAATTGTATAGACGGGAGCACAAACCAAGATCATGCTCTTGCTTGAATGAACTCTTTGCCATTCCACTTGAATATCACTGCTCAAATTAAAAAGTCAAATTCTTGAAATCAACAAATTAAACAAAAGCAATCGGAATTTAGACCCTTGAAAACAAATCAAATTCAATACATTGAGATAACCGATGGCCTGTTATCGACGATGATTAACAAAAAGTAGTAGAAGAATCACAAAGACTTTAACTAAATGTACCGGAAAATACGAGGCTACCAAGAAATTCACTGACAGAATTATAGAATTTTAACCCAAAAGGTAGTAATAAGTGATTTAATTTGCACAAAAAAAAAAACCCACAAAAATAAAGTAAAAACCCAACGAATTTAACCAAAAATAACACAAGCCAGAATCGTGAAACAGCTTTAAAACTAAAGGAAAACTCGGAATCAAGAAAAGAAGATTACACCGACTACACTATTCATCAAAAAAGGACGAACCTTTTGCAAGAAAAAGATGACGATGGAGATGGAGTAAGAGAAATGGAAAATTATAAAGAAAGTCAGGAATGTGGCTTGGATTAAACGAACGATGAGGCTTTGCTTTTAACCGTGTTTCGAACTATGGCTATTATAAAATATTGGATAACCTAATCTTTAATCATTATCCAACTCTTTAGTCCAAAATAGAAAATAGGGCAAAACTTGGGTGTAGTCGGCTAGTCGCAGTTACGTATGAGCTGGGAATAGTCAACGTTATACCAAGTGGGGTAGGTAGAGCTATCAATCTCAATCACCCAGGGCTGGCCCGATTGATTAGGCAGTAAGAGGGTTGGGTAAAGGCTTCGTTTTTCTTAGGCGCAAAAAACCGGGTCGGCCCCGACTTTTCCTTTGTATTTTTAAAGTGGGTTGGGTCGTCTTTGGGCTACAAGATCCGATTTTAGCTTTGGCCCGACAGATTTTAGCTTTGGCCTCGTTTAATACCTCTAGGATAGGTCTCTTACCCGTAAAGAGTAAGACCAACCCCAAGATCCGGATTCAATACTCATATTTGTTAAAAACCCAGTTTGTTAAAAATAAAAAACTAAATTTGAGAGATTGCATTCTTCCTCTCTCTCTATTCCATCTCTCTATTTCTCTCCGTAAAGCACTCTTTACCCTTTTTCCCGTCATCGCACCCACACTAACACACACCTGTGTTAGCGGATAGTGAGCGAGCAACGGCGTCAAGCGGAATGGAGTGGAAATAGGGTGAACCAACATGGTGGTTATATTGGTAGATTGATAATATATGTTTTGATTGGAGTGAAAATAGAGTGATTTTTCTAGGTTGATTGTAACGAATCTAGCTATGGTGTTTTAGGGAGATTGTCGATAGAATAGTGACCATGACTAGAGGGGTCCAGGACTTTGATCTATAATCATAATAATAGTTTCCTTGAAACATTAATACGTTTGGATAAACAAGGTTGTATGTGACTTGCAAGTAAATAATTATTTTGCTATATATACTTTTCGAATAAAAATGATATATTTCTTATTAGAAAGTTATACATTTCGAGTCTAAAGTCTTATGTCGAGGAAACTATTAACTAATTTTGTTGCTTTGAAAACATATACCTTTGAGTAACAGATGATATTCTTAAGTCTAAAGTGGTATTATGTTACCACTCCTAAAAAAAATTGCTTTAAAAATGTATAATTTTGAGTAAAAGTGGTTATATTTTAGTTTAAATTTATATTTTCCACCACATAATATTACAAAAATGTCACTTCATCCTGTGAGGTAATATTATGCCGGGTAATATTACAAAAATGTAACCCCCAAGAGTTAGCTAGTGGCCTTGGAGTCGCGATTGCAACCTCAAGGTCCTAGGTTTAAACTTTAATTAACGCAAAGTGAAGGGTTGAGGTTGCCCTCATCCTCCGTGAGGAGGTTAGGGCAGTCCCAGAAAGAACGGATACCCATGTCGGCGAACGTGTGGGGTATGTACTCTCGGTGTGGTAATACTTTGGGTCGATAAAGAAAATATTACAAAAAGATAACTTCAATCGGTTGAAGAGGAAAATCTTGAAAAATTAAGGGGTCCACACTCCACGAAGGATTGTAGGAAGGTTCGAGGTCGAACCAAGTCTTGAGCTTTTGGAGGGCTTCGTGATCAAATCCAAAGAGCTTGAGCAAGTGAGTTTGTGTAGTAAAAAGCGCAAACGCCTGTGAAGAAAAGGCGAGTCGTCACGAGAGTGAGTGATCAAGGCGTCTCAGGCCGAGTCCCAAAGGATCAAGTCGTTTGTGTGATCAAGACTTGTATCGACCGTTACCACTTTGTATCTTGATCAATACCTAGTGGATTCCTCCGGGAGTTGGAGAAGAGAGGAGTATAAGAATTACCCCATCTTGAACCTCTATAAAAAATTTATTGTGTCATTTACATTTCAAAGATTTTAATTCCTGCATCTTAATTGTTTAAATCTGTGATAAATTTGCTATCCACTTGATAATTTCTAAGTACTAAACCAAGCACTAAATCCTTGCTCAATCAAACTTAAGGGTGTTAAGTCTTCCAATAAAACAAACCACGGTTGAGTTAATTTAGACTTAACGTTGAGTTATTCCATCAACAACTCAACTAACTCTACCGATTATCTAAATCACCGTCCACCTAGAGACACGGTGTAGTATCATCTCCGAATATTTAAAAGGACTAAATCGAAAATTTGGTAAGGTTTATTCAACCCCTTCTAAACTTTACACTTACACCCCGCCAGGGACCTACAAGTGGTATCGGAGCGGTTGGTTCATTGGGCACTTCCGCCCGGTTCTTGAACTAGATCTCCAAACTTTTCAAAGTCTCTTTTAAGACTTAAACTTTCAAAACTCTTTTTATCATTAAAAGTTATTATCATGGAAGCAAATTTGACACGCATTCCTATGTTCACAATTGAAGAATTTGATGATTGGAAAATTCGTATGCGGCTCATCTATCGGCATTACATGATGAGATGTGGATAGTGATAGAAGATGGGCCACTGCAAATCTTAAAGGTGAACACAAATTGTGAGAAGAGTGCACACTTGTAGGAGAAGAGGATGTTGCTCCCGGACGGTCGTGGTTGAAAAACCAAGAAGCTGAATGGACAAATGATGACGAAAAAGATACAACCTGGACAATGTAGCCAAGGACATCCTTTACAAAACCTTGGACAAAGCCATGTTCAATAAAGTCAAATCATGCAAAACGGCTAAAGAAATGCAGGACAAGCTAACATTGATTTGTGAAGGCTCGGAGCAAATCAAAGAAAACAAATTATCGGTGGGCATGAGAAATTTGAGAACTTCAAAATGATCTCGGGAGAAAACCTGGATCAACTGGATGCTCGATTCACAAAAATCACCAATGAGCTATCTGCACTTGGAAAGGAATATACACGAGAAGAAATGTGTATGAAGATCCTAAAAGTCTTCGAATGGGAAATGAAGGTCATGGCACTTTGAGACATTCCATGGACCTATCAAAGACATCCAATCATGAATTATTCTCGGATCTCAAAGCCTACGAGTTTGGTGAGAAGAAAAGACCAGGAAGAGACAAATTGTACCCAAAACAACATTGTTCTAATTGTTAAAGATGGGAAGAGAGTTGAGGTCGAAGAAGTCATTGATCCGGAAGAAATAGCCTGATGGTTAAAAGGTTCAACAAGTTCTTCAATAAGAACTACAAGAGAGGAAATGGTGAATCTTCCCGGAAGACACTCGGCTCACTCCCAAGTCAAAGGAAGATAGGCCAACCAAGAGAACAGTTATTAAAAGGTTTGAATATCAAAGGGTGACAATCCAAGAATGGAAAGAGTCGATCAAAAGGTTGAATATCTATCTTTGGGCTGTAGACAACCAGTCACTATGCCATTGATTTGCCCATATCCTGTAGTCAACAAATACAGGAATGAAGAAGAAAAGAAAGGTCTTGAGAGAAAGAAGACAAAAAAAAGAAAAAGGTAATGATGGTCGCGAGAGATCAGCTGAGACAATAAGTCGAAGAGACAATGATTGAGAGAGCGGTGAAGGCGACTACTCAAGTGACTCGAAGAAGAAGCCCGATCCGTTTAATGGCCAAGAGCGCAGGATCAACGACCAAGAAGATGAGGTACACTCTAACTCATCAAACTCGGACTCTAGTGATAGTGATCATGACACACACACTTCATCACCCACGATCTTTATGATTCATTAGGCAAAATGATGAAAGATTTTGAACACATTAAATCCTCACACACACTATTGAATGAGGAAAAAGCCTACTCGAGAGCCAAAACTCAAAGCTAACTAAGGAGCCGAGTACTCTAAGTCAAATAGGCGATGAGAATGATAGTTTAAAAATTTGAAAATGCTAAGTTAATAGCGAGAAATTCTTGCCATAGAGAAGAGGGAGAATGACCTCAAAAATGTTATTGCCTCATTCACTAAGGCATCTAAATCATTGGATGATCTTATTATAAGTCAAAGAGAATGTGGAGACAAGAGACAAGGCTTAGGATTTAATTCCTCTGTCTATGTCAAACTCCAAAAGTGATTTTGGAAAAAGGATCTTCAAGCAATGAAGAGTCAAAAAATCCAAAACTCTAAATGTTACAAACACATTCACTCCAAAGCACAATTACAAGCGGAGCCTTGGTTATAAAGGAAAAGGAAAATACCCGGTTGAGTGCGCCGAAAGAAAAGAACCGAGAAGAGATTGATCGAGTTCCTCGGCAAACTCCAAACAAAAATACTTTGTAAAGAAAAAGCGAGCTACCAAAAACCCCAGAAAATCTATAAAAGAAATTCATATGATGGGAATGGTAGAAAATATTCTAGCCAAGTGATTGGAATAATGTAAACTATCGGCATAGACTTATGGAATATAAGCCCCGAATGGCAAAGGCTTAGAACTCGGCAAAGGCCATTCCAAAAGTATAAGAGCTTTCATCGACACATATGCACCTAGGCACTACACTCGGAGACACCACAATTACCCAAAGAAGGCGATTGCTAAAACATATACACAGGCATACGAGACAAAAGAGGCAATTTGTATGAACCTAAAATCCCAAGCAATTTGCCAAGATTAATTATGATTATGGCAGCGATAGATGGCAACCCCTTAGAGTCAAATCATTTGGCTATAAGTTGGTTGGATCATCTTACAACTCTAACCCCGGGACCCGACAAATATGGGTACCTAAAACTTAATTTCCTTGATTGCGGGTTCGAGCAGTGAGTGCCAAGGAACCTGGTACATGGATAGCGGTATTCCCGGACATATGACAGGAAACAAGAAAAATCATCAAAATTCAAGGAGTTAAAGGAGCAAAAGTCATATTTGGTGGAAATGAAGCTCCAGGTGAAATAAGAGGCATTGGATCTATCAAAAGGAACGGATTAGAAATCTCGGATGTTGCATATGTTGAAGGACTCAACTTCAACTTGTTAAGCATCGACCAACTCGTGACAAGGGTTATAATGTTGGATTTAACATGGGTATATGCCAAATCGAGGATATTGAAACGAATGAAGTTGTGTTGCAAGGATGCGGACAAAAGAACATGTATGTAGTAGATTGGTCAACCGCTACACACAACACTTGTCTATTAGCAAAAGCACTGGTGAATCAAGTTATTTGTGGCACAAAAAGTCGAGTCACCTAAACTTCAAAACGATTAACAAGCTTGCACGAAGTAATCTTGTGGAAGGACTTCCGGACTCGATTATCTGAAAGGAGAGTATATGTGATGCATGTCGAAAAGGAAAACAAATCAAATCTTCATTCAAAGAAAAGACATGTCCATCTTCAACAAGAGTATTGCATCTTTACATATGGATCTATTTGGCCCGGTGGAACCACCAACATAAGTGGAAAGAAATACACCTTGGTGGTAGTAGATGACTACTCAAGATATACATGGACAATATTCATGTGCAATAAGAAAGAAACTCTCACAGAAACTACCACAACCGATGAAGAGGATTCAAAATGAGAAGAGCCAAACCATTATCAAAATAAGATCGACGGGAGGAACTGAGTTTGCCAATGGAATAATAACTCGATATTGTATTGAAAATGGTATTGGTCATGAACTATCGGCGGCCAGCAAGGACTCCACAGCGAGAATGGAGTTGCGAAAAGAAGGAACATAACTCTCAAAGAAGCGGCAAGGACCATGTTAGGTTTGACGGGATTACCAAAAAGATTTTGGGGTGAAGCAATCAACACACTTGCTACACTCAAAACAAATGTATGATAAACAGACGGTGACAAAGACTCCCTATGAGATTTGGGTGGAAGAAAACCAAATGTTGCATATTTTAGAATATTTGGATGCAAATGCTTCATCCACAACAATGGCAAGGACAATCTAAAGGGTTTCGATGCTAAAGGCGATGAAGGTATCTTCTTGGGATACTCGGTGAAAGCAAAGCCTTCTGAGCACTCAACAAAAGGACTATGGTTGCGAAGAATCCATTCATGTGGTATTCGATGAGCCAAATGTAAATAGAGAAGACATTGAAGAGTCGGTTGATAAAATGAATCATCCAACCATCTGAAGAAGAGTCCTTATCTTTGAAGTGAAGTCGGAGTGGAACTATTAACTCGGATGAAGATGAGATAGTTTGAATCTCAAAAACAATTTGGAAAATTTGCGGCTAAGTGATTACGAGAGAGAGGCGATCACAGCAACCACACAAAACTAGACAAACCGAACCCGGCTAATTTACTTCAACTTTGATGTAAGATGGTGAGAGACCATCCACGAGAACTTGTCATTGGAGATATAAGAGAAGGTGTCAAAACGAGATCGAACTCAACAAGAAGCTATGTTCACATGCTTTATCTCGCAAATAGAGCCCAAAGATGTGTTACAAGCATTGGGCGACACACATTGGATTCAAGCTATGCAAGAAGAAGTGAATCGGTTTGAAAGAAATAAAGTATGGGAATTAGTTCAAAGACCCACACATCAAAATGTTATTGGTACTAAATGGGTGTTCGAAACAAGATGAACGAGGAAGGTTACGTGGTAAGAAACAAAGCAAGACTAGTAGCCAAAGGATATTGCCAAGAAGAAGGAATAGATTTTGATGAAACATTTGCTTCGTAGCAAGATTGGAAGCTATAAGGATGTTTCTTGCCTATGCGACTCACAAGAATTTCATTGTATATCAAATGGATGTAAAAAGTGCATTCCTAAATGGTTTATTGGAAGAAGAAGTGTATGTTGAACAACCTCCGAGGATTTGAGAAAAAGACTCTTGGAGATAAGGTATACAAACTCAAAGAAAGCCTGTATGGATTGAAGCGAGGCACCCGAGCATGGTATGATACTTTGTCACAATTTCTAACGAAAATGGATTCACAAAAGGAAAAGTAGATAGAACACTTTTAAATTCAAGACAAAAAGAGTATCTTGCTTGTTCAAATATATGTGGATGACATCATTTTTGGATCCACAAACAAAGAGTTGTGTGAAAAATTTTCAAACCTCATGCAAAGTAAATTTGAAATGAGCATGATGGGAGAGTGACATTCTTCCTTGGACTCCAAGTGAAACAAGCGAAGGATGGAACATTTATAAGTCAAATAAAATACACGAGAAGACTTAATGAAGAAATTTGGTATGGAGGAGAAGTCTTACGTGAAAATACCAATGAATACATCGATCAAAATGGACATGAATGCGGATGGCAAGCACCTGTAGATCAAACAAGATCTGAGCACTTATTGGATCATTGCTCTATCTTACAAAGCGGGCGGACATCACCTTTCTTTGTAGGTGTATGTGCAAGATTTCAATCTGCTCCAAAGGAGAGCCATATGACATAATGAAATGGCTAAGAGAATCTTGAGATACTTGAAAGGAAGCCAAGAAGTTGGCTTATGGTATCCAAAGGAAGATGGATTCAAGCTAATTGGCTATTCGAGACTCGACTATCTTTGGATCGAGTTGACAGAGGAAAGAGCACCTCGAGGCACATGTCAAATGCTTTAGAAACAGGCTGATTTCTGGTTTAGCAAGAAGCAAAATTCAATTGCCACCTCTACAAACGAGAATACATAGGCTGCGGGCAAACAAGTGCCCAAGTCCTATGGATGAGACAACGGTGAGAGACTATGAAGTTGAAGAAAAAGAGATTCCAATCATGTGTGATAACACAAAGTGCAATTGCAATCACTCAAAAATCTGTGTTGCACTCAAGAACAAAGCATATCGATGTCGGATATCACTTCATAAGAGATCATGTTGAAAAGAAGGACATCATCGTGGAATATATCTCAAGCGATAAACAATTGGTGACATCTTCACAAAACCGTTATGTGAGTCAAGATTTGAAGAACTCAAGCATGAGTTGGGGTTAATTGGTGAGTTAACATTGAGAAGACTCAAAGAAAAGAAATGGAACACAAAAGGGAAAAGAGTTGAACTCACAAATCAGCTAAGTACATCACTCTATTGGAAAGACAATTTATACTAAGTCATTTGTTAGGTTTAGTCACTAAGAGAACTGTGAGAAGAGGAGTTAAATCGGCTAAAGGATAAGGTTTGAGTCACTTATGAGCAAAGTGACAAAAACGCGATCGTTTTTACTAAGCGGGAATGTTTTTAAGAATGACGTCGGATAATGATGATGTGTATAGACATAAAGCTGCACACCAAGCTTATGATTGGATATAAATCTTTGCCGCATTAAATACGAGACATTAAATGCTAAATAGGCGTGCAAAATCTAAGCCGTTGATTTCGATCACATTTCAAAAACCACCGCACGTCCTTTCATAAACCATACTTAAACCATTTTCGCTAGTTTCTCTCACACACTATCAAAACCTGTTCATCTCTCTCTCTCTCGGAAGCAAAAATTCTCTCAAAAACCCTATCTATCTTCAAATCAATCCAGAAGTTTTCTTGATAAAATCTGAAAAATGGCACCAACTTATGATTTTATCAAGTTAGGAAAGCAAATCCACACCGGGTCTACCGTGGATTTCGAGGCATGGTCAAGCAGTCCAATGACGCCCTCATAAAAAAAATAGCTGAAAAACTCCAAGCGACCAAGCTAAAATCGTTTGACGATGTAATTTTCGATGACCTATGTGGAGGAGGTCGCACAATTCTATGTGAACGCCGAGATTCATGATGAAGGAATAAAGTCATCATTCACGGAAAGGAGTTCACCATCTCTGCCAAGGATTTGGTGAACAACTGCTCATTACCAGCGGAAGGAGCATCGAGAAATTAATGAAGTGATGTAAACTTGATTCTTTGCTTGGAAGGAAATAGCCAAGCCCGACTATCTTTGATAAAATAGTTTACCGACAAATAAGAAGAGGCTGTTGAAGGAGGACTATCACAAGGTTTGTTGGACATAGTTGCCAAATGTATTGACATCAAATTTGGCGGCTTTGACCAATCATCAAAAGCAAAGTTGATCGTAATGGCTTGCGATCATTGAAGAAAGGAAAATAAAGCTGGGCTGAGTTTGTCTCTGACAGACTATGCCAAAATGTAGGGAACAAATCCTTCAAGGAAGATGGCACATTTGGAGGATCCCTAGGATATGGCACAGTGATTGGCGGATGATGGAGGTGAAAGGAGTCCCTCTTAGACATGGAAAGGCAAGAGGATGTTGAGATCAAACCTCTCTGCGCACGAGAAGAGAGCTACGCCAAGAGAGGCGACACGAGTGAGGGGAATCGGTGACCACTGAAGATCTGTTGTTTCCTCCCCACCAAAGAAAAAGCTGCCCTGCAAATGCTAAGAAAATGCTAGCTCTGCAAAGAAAGAAAGTTAAACTGCTCATGCCCTTGCAACCAAGTCACACCTGCCCCGCGGCCGTGTCTCTGCCCCAGCGGCGGCGTCGAGAATGACTCTCAAATACCTTCTCCGATCGTCAAAAGGAGGAGAATCGATAAGCCAAGACGGCCGGCTCCTCGGAAGAAAACACTAGCACCTAGCCCCCCACCGCCCAAGACTCGGAAGAAATCCCTGCGGTACAAACTAGGAGACGAAGAAGAATCATCAAGCACTCAGAGCTTGAGAAACCAACAGTCGATCACTCGGTTGGAGCGAATCTGGGAGGCTAGGCGGAGAAGTAGAGTCTCGGATGTAATTGATGAAACTTGACCAAGTCTGTTTGAAGAAGCGATCGTGAGCCAATGAAGAAATAGTTGTAGTCCACGCAATTTGAGACACAAGACGAAGGCGATAGAGGCGATAGTGATGTGATGATCCTATCCCCACCTTACCCGGACATCCAAAATCGTCTGCGTGAGTGGAGAAATGGAAATTAAGTAAATCGAGGAACAGTTCCAACGGCCCGAGTTTATAGAAAAAGAAGAGGAACTGTTAAACTACTTTGGACTAACCACGTGATCCCAAAGACCGGATGAAGACAACTACGGATATCCTGCAGATTCTCAAGGACAAGGAGAAGGAAAGACAAGCGAGAGGAAGGCGAGGCACGTGAGAAGACCGGCATCGCCTATCTCGGCACCCGAAACACACACACCCTCTCCTTGATGTCTTATCGATAGTGATGAGGATCCGAACTATCTTTGTAGCCCGAGAAGAGTTGCAAATCAGGCAAGCATTGCACGAAATCGAGAATCCTTCACGAGCAAAGATTGATGGAGGGACCAGGAGAGTCCTCGAACACAATTTGAAATTTATCCAATGGGAGTGGTTCGACAAATCGCCCTTGTTGTTGCTACCACCACTTCCCACTCACTCGGAAGAAGCGATAAGGAGATGGCGATGAAACCGGGATAATGGGGACCCCGGTCGAGCCAACCCCTATTGAAGGTATCTTACCACCTACCCAACTTGGTGAACACTCAATAGAAGCAGTAGGGAATTTGGAGACGCAGTGACCCCATTCCAAGTCACTCGGTGGTGCGCCCGGTGAGGAGAAACTCCTCCACTGCGGCAAGGTCGGAGAATCTGCGGATGACTCCTGCGAATCAAGGAGGCGAAGTGGAGAAAATACAACCACCAAGCGAACAACAAGTTGCCATCAACGAAGCTCGGGCGATTGAGGCTGTCTCGGTGAGTGTCAACCCGCTACTACGAAGAAGGCTAATGACGCCAGCTGGCGATGCGATCGAGGCACAAGAAGGAACATCCACAGAGTTAACACTGCAGGCGATGAAAGTGCAATCCATGGGGTTGAGACTCCATGGATGCCACCACGAAAGACCCTAAGGCAGTGACACACATTGTCGAAAGGGAGGTCGAGCCTCACTGCGATTGAGGCTGTAGGAGAAATGAAGGCCACGGGAGGTTGAGACTTCGGGGTAAAGAAAAGTGAAGTAGAGAACATCCCTCCTGCTATCATTGATCCATCGAGAAGGAGATAAGCGCGCTTCATGATTCCCAAGATAATCTGATGTAACTTTTAAGGATCGGAGGAAGCGGCGAAGAAGGCGAGTCATCCCCGTGATAGATCCAAAAGACTGTTGCGGATGTTCCCGGCCACGAGCAAGTCGATCTCAAGACTACTCGTCAAACCTTTAATTTTGATGATCGCCACCAATGGAAATCTCATCATCGTCCGATGACGCTTGATAAGGCCGAGACCGATCCACTCAATGGAGAAACAGTGAGACCAACGAAGTTGTTGAGGAGCAGGTGAGCTCAAGAAGTGAGTCCACTTCTATGAGACCCGGTGAAAGCAGTCCATCTGCGCGGTTCCCCAAGGCTGCAGCGAGTTCGACTCAAAAGGAACTTCCAGCGCACCGCTCATCATTGAACAAATCCCGGTTGGCGGTGATGAATCCTTTATAGAATCTTTTCCTTTTTCCCTGAAGTACCCGACCTCCATGAAGAAATCGAGAAGAATGAACGCGCAAGCGCTACCATGGACCCGGCTCCGTCATTTAAATCGGTACCATCGTTCGGTGACTATGACTTTGACTAGCGTGGCCATCGGTCTGCAGCGGAAGAATCACCAAGTTCGCGAAGTGTTCAAGCATTATTTCTTGAGATTGAACGAATGGAGAGGCACCGAGGCCTCTATGGACGTGCGGCCGGACAACGAGAGATGCAAATATTCTGCGACTTGAGAGGCATCACGGTGAGGATCGAGGAATGGTGGCAATGAGAAGCAAACAATGCGTGTGGAACAAGTTAGATACTTGGGACATTGTTCAACAAGGCTGCTTGGTATGGAAGGCGAGAATCTTTGATGCAAAAACGAAGTTGAGAGAACACATTGAGCACATGCATGAAGCTCACACTTTGCCGAGATAAAGGCAGCTGCGTGAGCAAAATAAGAGTGATCTTGACGTCTGGAAGCAAATATGGACGAAAAATTCAGGCCTTCTCATGGCTGAAATGAAGCTAATCTCAGCGAGTCCAACGCTACTCGTCCGAATTTAAATCTTGCATACTCACTGCGGACTCGAGATAAAACTCAACTATCAATGACTCGACTTCACTGCTTGCAAGTCTATTTCCAGGCGTTCCTCTCTTCTTTGATGATGCCAAAAGGGGAAGAGGAATACTAAAGCGCATGAGGGATCGAAGTTGAGAATGAGGAGAAGCATGCGAAGGAAAAGTCGGTGAGGAAGTGTTGAAACAAAAGAAAGGAAAGCTTGTTGAGGGGAAAGATCGGCGGATGTGACCTTGATGATTGCACAAACCCCAACAAGGTCTTGTCACGGTGACATTATCAGCAAACTCCTGTGACTCTGCCACTCCAACACTCTGCTATATCTATGGTGAAAAGAGAAAAACAATTGAAGCGGGGATGAAGGAAGTGGAAGGAAGAATGGATGCCCGAGTTATGAACATCTTGAAAGAACATGGAGGCATTCCGATGAAGCGAGACACTTATGCCATCTCGGAGTCGGAGACGAGCCACGATTAGTTGATGAATTTAAAACGCTGCATCGAAGGATACTTTGCAAATATGTCATGGCTCAAGCTTGGGACTTATCTTTGGGAAAAGGGTCTCACGTTATGTGAAGAAGGCGACGAGCGGCGGACTACCGGCGATCGCTCTGCTGGTCACTCTGCTGGTCACTCAATGGAAAGAAGAAGACCCCATATAATACACGCCCGGAGGTAGAGGAAAAAGTAGTGGTGGAGGAAGAGGTTTCATACCTGGGCCTCGCCCAAAAATATTGAGTACATAGATCCGAGGCGAAAGGAGGGATCTTTTGGGCGGCCTTGACCAAATAGCAAATTTGCAAGTGGCTAAAAGTAATCTTGAGTATGCGAAAAGAATAGAAGAAGAAAACAAGAGACAAACTCAGCTATGGGAGGAAAGACAAGAGAGATTAAGAAGAGATGAAGCTGCCAGGAAGGCATATGAAAAGAAGAAGAAGGCAGCTGACGATGAGAAAAAGAGAAGAAGAGCAGAAGATGCTGAACAAGATGAAAGAAGGAGACAGTGAAGAAGATGAAGTGTAGCTGTCCACCCCTTCATGCATTTTATCATGTAAATACATACTATGTAAGTCTTCTGTAATAAAGCTATAAATTCTTCATTTTTTTGTGTAGACAAATGTTTGCTCTGATACACTTTGTAAACAGTTGTGTAAAAGAACAAGAATGTCATGATCAATAAAAGGATTGATTCTACGCATACATTCTATGTAAATACACTATCTGTATGTATCTTTGCCATTTGCATTTTTGAATGATTTAAGTTTTGGCATCATCAAAAAGGGGGAAATTGTTAGGAAATTTATTGTTTAGATTTTGATGAATGCCATGTAAAACTTAGAATAGGAAGTTGGCACCCCATTCTTGTTGTAAAATGCATTGTAATAAATAGGGCTGATCAAGCTGAGTTAAGTCAGCTACGCCCAAACATGCAAGAAAGACAAGCGGAGAACTAGAAGGAAGACTCATTGCGAGGCAATGAGTATGGCAAAGAAGAGTAGACGGGAACTCTATTGAAGAAGCGGTGAGATGCGGTGAGTGGAGTATCGATCAAGTCAACTCAAGAGCCAAGTCTCAAGTTGAAGTGACGAAAGAGTCATCCAATGATTGGAAGTGACTCTAAGTCACCTGGGGGAAAGCAAAGAAATGCGGTCAAGTCGAGATAAGCTGAAAAAGATCCGTTGCAAAATCAAGAGAATTACTTAAACAAGTAATATCTCCATACTACCTTTCTCGAAGTGCTCGGTCCCGAAAGCGTGCAAAAAGAATTAACCAATGGGAAGCACTACACCGTGTCGAGAACTACGAAAAGGTGGAGAACAATTCATACGAGGAAATGGCAATTCCAAGGAATTTGCAACAAGACAAGCCAACGACGCAAGTGACTTTCAAAAATAAGCTATCTCTTCAACGGGCAAATTTTTGAAAGATCAATATAAAAGGTTGAGGAGTTTATTTGAGAAAAAGGTGATTAAGGAACTAAGAACGGACCCGGAGAACCAAAAACGTTCAAGCAATTATTAGAAAATCAAATATTCTCAATCCTCAAGCTACGCTACGAAGAACATCAATCCAACACTCACCTGTGAAGGAAAGATAACTTCAATCGGTTGAAGAGGAAAATCTTGAAAAATTAAGGGGTCCACACTCCACGAAGGATTGTAGGAAGGTTCGGTCGAACCAAGTCTTGAGCTTTTGGAGGGCTTCGTGATCAAATCCAAAGAGCTTGAGCAAGTGAGTCATAGTAGCAAGACAATTTTGCCTGTGAAGAAGAAGGTCGAGTCGTCAATCGAGAAGCGGTGAGTGATCAAGGCATCTCGGTGAGTCCCAAAGGATCAAGTCACCGTGTGTGATCAAGACTTGTATCCGGTGCTACCACTTTGTATATCTTGATCAATACCTAGTGGATTCCTCCAGGAGTTGGAGAAGAGAGGAGTAGAAGAATTACCCCATCTTCGAACCTCTATAAAAATTTTATTGTGTCATTTACATTTCAGCATTTTAATTCCTGCATCTTAATTGTTTAAATCTGCTGATAAATTTGCTATCCACTTGATAATTTCTAAGTACTAAACCAAGCACTAAATCCTTGCTCAATCAAACTTAAGGGTGTTAAGTCTTCCGCTGAAAACAAACCACAGTTGAGTTAATTTAGACTTAACAGCTGAGTTATTCCATCAACAGCTCAGTTGAGTCTGTTGAGAGACTAACTCTACTGATTATCTAAATCAGTTGTCCACCTAGGACACAGCTGTGTAGTATCAACTCTGAATATTTAAAAGGACTAAATCGAAAATTTGGTAAGGTTTATTCAACCCCCCCTTCTAAACCTTACACTTACACCCCTTGGGACCTACAACGCTCGATGATTTATAGAGGTTCAACTCACCTAGGGCCTAATCCTCTACCACCCCTAGTATATCAAAGTGAATTTCGAAAAAGAAAAAGAATTTTATTAATAGATACCAAACTATTACAACATTCACCTTGAAGAGCACTTCACTCTTCTTACAACACCACCTATGAAGATTACCACAATCTTCTTACGCCAATGAAGAGTACCACCCTCTTCAACACCTAAAATCACTCAAATGTGCTCTTACCACAAAAACACTTAACAAGGATGTCTTGTTTTGGATGATTGAAAACAATTCAAGATTACAACTCAAATGAAGTATACAACTTCAAGTGCAAGTGTAATCAAGAATCAAGTCTAGTACTCAATATGTGCAACAAGAATATGAAAGTGAAGAACAAAAAGTTTGCTTGTGTTTGTATTGCTTGTGTTGTTGTGTCTTGTTGCTTCAATCCTTCATCTATTTATAGGAGAGGTCTTGGATTTAATTTTTCGGACATAGGCTCCTTCTTGGAGATTGAAATCGGAAAAAATTACAAATCGAGATGGAGATTATAGATGTTAGAAATCAATCCCTTAAAATCATGAAAAGTTGTCTGTTTGCGCAATCGGATAGTTTGTTGATAAAACCTTAGGTCGACCGGTTGACCTCAAATGAAATATTTTGAAATATAACTCAAAATTAGCTAGGTGGACCCGGTCCAATGGGGCTCGGTTCGACCGGTCGGCCCCTTGTTAGACCGTTCCAACCCTTCATTTTAGTGAGACAGAGAAGTCTATTTCATTTTTTGCTTCCAGGACCGACCGACCTCCATGAAAATTCTTCCGTCTCTTTTCTGTTTGAAAATCAAACTTTCGAGCACGAGTTTCCCTAGGGCGACCGATTGACCACAAAATAGAAGTGTTGTCCAATTTGTTGTCAAAAATAAACTTCAAGAAAATACTCCGAAAAATTAGTAAAAATAATTTAAATCGAATAGGAGTATTTGGACAACATTTAGGGACATTGTTTTGGTGAAAAACTTCGATTAAATAAAATTATCAAAATTATGATAAAAATATTTAGATGATTACAAACCAAACCAATTTTAAGAGATCGATTTTGAAAACTAAACAAGTTTTTCCTAGGTCAAACATAACTATCCATTTTAAGTGACACTTTTCATGCATAAGAATCATAAGGGCGGGAGCAAAGATTTTTCAAAACATTTTATGAAAGCTCCTCCTATCAACATGCAAATCAAGAGTAGGCAAAGAAGCAATCAATCAAAGCTAAAAGCTCGGCTTTTGTATTTTGAGCTTGAATTTCAAGAGCTTAGAAGCTCCCATGTCAAAAAGAAATCATTAGTCACAATTAAAAGTCCATTATGCATCCATTGGACTAAGTTTCATCCTCGATTTTGGCTTTTTCATCCATAGCTTACTGACTTTTTTTCGGGTTATTTAACAAAATATTGCATTTGTGAGTTTTTATTGCCATTGTGGATTTCACCCGTGTTAAATATATATAGGTGTTGCCGCTAGTGGGAATAGCGCTTTTTACCCAGCGCTAATACGAATAGCGGAAACCCGACGATTCCGACATCGGGCGCCCGGTCAAATTAGCGCTGCTACAAAAGTCGGCCCAGACAATCAGCGCTACTTGACTAGCGCCGACACACTTTTTTCTTTATCTTGATCTTCAGCCCTTATATATCATCCCTCCCGCACTTCATCGGTTCATCCCTCATGTCTTGATCCCAAATAAAAAAAAAAAAAACATCCTTTCATCCCTCCATCCAACACATGTGCTCCCAATTTAAAAAAAACATCCCTTTCATCCAACACATCCGCTCCCAAATAAAAAAACATCCCTTTCATCCCTTACCCATATTAAAAATGCATCCCTCCATCCAACACAAATCTGCACTCCAATAAAAGTGCCACTTCAATTTTTTTTTGAAGCCATTGGTGATTCTGGCGGAGGAAGGCAGCGGCCCGATGGACGGTGGGCGCGGCGGTGGCCGGCAAGCAAAGGTGGCGGCAAGCAGCGCGAGTGGCGGACGAGCATTTGATTCCTGACATTTTCTCGCAATTTCAAGTAATTTTTTTATACATTTAGAACAATTTTTAATATTTTTAATTTAATTTGTTAATTGTTAAAGTTGTTGAATATCATATTGTTTGTTTATTGGTAAGTATTTTGAAAATGTTAGTTGATATTTTTTAATTTATTAGTAAAAATGATAGAATAATTAATTAATTAATGAATAGTAAAAGTAACAATTATGTTTAATTTTTGAAGATATGTCCGATAAAATTGGAGTATTTGTGCACTATGGACGAGAAGTTTTTGGAGCAACATATATTGATCGTAGTATTGACCTATCAAATTTATTAGGACTTTTGTATGAAATGACGGATTTGGATCAGAATCGCCATAAATTGACAGTTTCTGCTAAATATTTTGACAATGATAATTCACGAGTGGTTCCAATTAAAAAGGATCGGGAACTTAGATTTGTTTTGGATCCGATAACTGGTTTAAGGTCTGTTGATCTATTTGTTGAATCAGAAATTTTATCTCACACCGCACCCCCACCAATTCCACTGAAAAATGAGTTTTACCAGTATGCATCTTACATTATTGGTGACTCACGAATTGCCTTGATTACTCGAGGAATGACAAACATGAGTGTGGGTAGTGCTTGTAGACCTGTCGGGGAATTTAGATGGATTGAATGTGCAAGTTGAGAAGCGACCTACGATTAGTGGTGATTATTTTCTTGCCGATAAAACGGGACCCTCAGAACCTAGTGATAATAGCGAGCATGATGATAATAGTGATGATAGTGATGATCATATTGAGCATAATGATGTACATGAAGATGAGCAACACGCCCACATGTTTCTTTGGTAGTTCCTCCACATCCTAATTTATCAAGATCCTCTTTTTTTGACTCGGGATTGAAGATATTTCTGGTGATACTTTTGTTGATGGCTCGTTAAGAACTCAGTATTATGACTCGAGAGAGGTGAGTTGAAAAAGGGTATGGTTTTCGTAGATAAAAACATGTGCAATCTGCAGCGATTAAGGATTTTTCGTGCGTCATGGCGGGCGTGAGTATAGGGTTGTGGAGTCTATGCCAACATTGTGGAAAGTTGTTTGTAAGCATAATCAATCCGGAGTTATTGAAACGAGCTTATCATCACAAAGAATGCAAATGGTGGTTGCGGTCGTGTTTTGTGAAAAGACATTCAATGTGGCAAATTACCAAGTTGGGATTTATTAGATAAATGTTTTTATCATGATTTTGATGATTTTGTTCAAATGAGTTTTTATACCAAAACAATGTCCCTAAATGTTGTCCAAATACTTAAGATCGATTTAAAATGTTTTTACCATTTTTGGAGTATTTCTTGGAGTTTATTTTTGATATAAAATTGGACAACACTTTTGTTTCAGCTCGACCAGTCGCCCTATAGGGCAACCCGTACTGAGTTGACTTTTGAAACAGAAAACGGGCGTTTGAAAAATAGGGAGGGTGACCGATCGACCGGAGGTCGGCCGGTAGGGGCAACCTGGTCGACCACTAGGGCGGCCGTGCACTGGGAAGCCCTCCTCAAATGCTGTCTTCTCTGTTTCGATTTTTATCAACCCCCAACCGGTCAAGCTTAAGGGCGACCGGTCGAACCCCCCTTCGACCGGTCCCCCTGTGTAAAAATTGCAGCAAACTCATTTCAAACTTATCTCTGCGCGACCGGTCGAACCCCTCTTTTATCAGCAAACTATCCGTTGCATTTTTCAGACAGCTTTTCCCTAATTTGTGGGATTGATTTCTAACAGCTATAATCTTGATTTTAAATGGTTTCTTTTGCAGAAAATCACTCCCCAAGGAGGAGCCTATGTCTGGAAATCAAGCCAAGACCTCTCCTATAAATAGAGACTTCATTCAAGCAACAAGATACAACACATTACACAAGCAAAAGAGCATACAAGCAAACACTTTCATAAAACTTGTATTAGCCTAAGCACTTGCACTTGCACTTCTTTGAGGTCTAGGCTTTCAATTCTTGATTACACTTGTACTCATATTGTATTATTCATTATTGAGTTGTAATCTTGATTTTGGTCATCATTCAACACAAGACATCCTTGTGAGTATTCTTGTGGTAAGAATACACTTGGGTGATCTAGGTGATAGGTGTTTGGAGAGTGTGGTACTCTTCAAAGGTGGTGAAGGAAGATTGTGGTAATCTCCTTGAAGGTGTTGTAAGAGTGTTGTGGTAATCCTCAAGGTGTTGTATTAATTTTGATAATTAATAAAATTTCTTTTTCCTTTTTGAAACCTATCCCTGATATCTTTGGGGTGGTAGAGCACGTAGTCCCTAGGTGGGGTGAAGCTCTTTAAATCGACGTGTGTTGTTTATTTTCCGCATTTAGCTTTCGTCTTTGATTAATTATTCAAAAAAAGAGGCAAAATCAAAACCGAGATAATCTATTCACCCCCTCTAGATTATCGTAGCCACTTGGACTAACAAGTGGTATCAAAGCCAAACTCTTTGGCTAGCTCGTTCCGAGTAAAGAGGAAAGATCCATGGCTACGAATGACACTTATCTCACCACCGGCGCCTCCACCAACAAGCCACCACTATTCGACGCCAACAACTACGCATTTTGGAAGGACCGTATGGAGTGCTTCCTACAAGGGTGTGGGTTCGACATTTGGAATGTGGTTGTTGAAGGAGTTGATCAACCAACCAAGAAATTGGAGGATGGTACCTCGACTCCAAAGCCTTTCAAGGAGTTTGATGAAAACGACAAGAAGGCCTTCTCTCTTAACGGTAAGGCCTTAAATATTTTGCATTGTTCTCTTACCGCCACCGAGTACAATCGCATAAGAGGCATAAGGTCGGCACATGAAGTTTGGGAAACATTGGAGACAATTTATGAAGGAACTAAGAAGGTCAAGCAAGCAAGAAAGACCATGCTTGTTAAAGACTTTGAAAACTTTAACATGCATGATGGTGAAAGCATCTCTAAAATGGTGGAAAGGCTTGACAATATTGTCAATCCTCTTGTGGCCCTCGGTAAAGTCATATCGGAGGAAGACAAGGTGACTAAGGTCTTGAATGCACTTCCTCATGGTCCGAAAAGGTGACGACAATCACGGAGGCACAAAATCTTGAGACACTCAAGTTCGACGAGCTCATCGGGAACCTCCTCATCTATGAAGTCTATCTCAATGAGAGGAAAAATTCCAAACCATCCATAAATCAATCGGGTATGCAAATTATTCCTAAAGG
Source organism: Rehmannia glutinosa (assembly GCA_016081115.2). Lineage (NCBI taxonomy): Eukaryota > Viridiplantae > Streptophyta > Magnoliopsida > Lamiales > Orobanchaceae > Rehmannia > Rehmannia glutinosa. The sequence continues at coordinate 13,196 of JABTTQ020000687.1, read as the reverse complement.
TCTTGCATCTTCTTCAAATAATGCATATTATGATAATGATGATGATGAGGAGAGACGGCCGCACTTGTTCGAAAAATTTGCAAAATTTGTGAATAAAAATAAAGCAAGAAAACCAAGAGATAATGCTTGTTTTAAATGCGGAAAACTCGGGCACTTCATTGCCGATTGCCCAAAACTCGATGAGGAGGAACAAAAGAAAAAGAAGCCTTTTTCAAAAAAGAAGGCTCTAAATGCGGAGGTCAAAACTTGGGATGAACTACTCGAAACAACCGACGAGGAAGGAGAAACCGAACATGGTCTTATGGCCATAGACGATGATAATAATGAGGTACGCTCTAACTCTTCTACCTCCTCCTTAGTTGATGATTTGCAATGTGATTTTGATGAATTACAAATTGAGTTTCAAAATTTGATTGTTAAATACAAGACTTTGAAAAAGGAGCATAAAGAGCTTAAAATTGAAAAAGAAAAATTATTTACCTCTTATGAATCTCTTGACAAAGCTCATGCTCTCACTCTTACTAGAGTTCACTCCCTTGAAACCGAAAAAGAATTGCTCACCAAAGATCTTGAATGTTTGAAAAAGGATGTGCATCGTTTTAATATTAGCACGGATAAAGTTACAAAAATTTTAGACGCACAAAGTGGTGAGCATTCCAAATTAGGACTTGGTTATAAACCATTTCAAAATGTTTCTATGAAAAATAACCAAGGTCCGACTTTCGTACATGCTAGTAGCTCTTATACTCCTACTTGTTTTTATTGTGGCAAAGTTGGACATTATGCCAATAATTGCAAATTGAGAAATAGCTCTAGTCATATTTGGAGACCCAAAGGTCTCAAGACTAACCCCCATGGACCCCAAAATTATAGGGTACCTAAAAGAAATTCTTTTGTAGGTAATAGGGGCTATAACAACCATAAAAGATTCAAAATGGCTCGTGGACAGCGGATGTTCATGCCATATGACCGGGAGGAGAGAACTTTTTACCAACATCAAGCTCCAAGAAGAGGGTATGGTCATGTTCGGCAATGGCAAAGGAAGAATTCTTGGAAATGGAGAAATTGGTAACTCTTTCTTTCTCTCTTAGTAATGTTCTTTTAGTAGAAGGGCTTAAGTTTAATTTGATAAGTATTAGCCAACTATGCGATTCAAATTATGATATTTCTTTCAATAAAAAAAAATACTTTATTCTTAAAAATGGTAAAATCATTTGTGAAGCAAATAGAAAAGACAATCTTTTATCAAAGAACTATCCGATGCATTTTCGGACAACTTTTCCCTAATTTGTGGGATTGATTTCTAACAGCTATAATCTTGATTTTAAATGGTTTCTTTTGTAGAAAATCACTCCCCAAGGAGGAGCCTATGTCTAGAAATCAAGCCAAGACCTCTCCTATAAATAGAGGTTTCATTCAGGCAACAACATACAATACATTACACAAGCAAAGAGCATACAAGCAAACACTTTCATAAATCTTATTGTATTAGCCTAAGCACTTGCAATTGCACTTCTTTGAGGTCTAGGCGTTCAATTCTTGATTACACTTGTACTCATATTGTATTATTCATTATTGAGTTGTAATCTTGATTTTGGTCATCATTCAACACAAGATATCCTTGTGAGTATTCCTGTGGTAAGAATACACTTGGGTGATCTAAGTGATAGGTGTTTGGAGAGTGTGGTACTCTTCAAAGGTGGTGAAGGAAGATTGTGGTAATCTCCTTGAAGGTGTTGTAAGAGTGTTGTGGTAATCCTCAAGGTGTTGTATTAATTTTGGTAATTAATAAAATTTCTTTTTCCTTTTCGAAACCCATCCCTGGATATCTTTGGGGTGGTAGAGCACGTAGTCCTTAAGTGGGGTGAAGCTCTTTAAATCGACGTGTGTTGTTTATTTTCCGCATTTAGCTTTTCGTCTTTGATTAATTATTCAAAAAGTGGCCAAAATCAAAAAACCGAGATAATCTATTCACCCCCTCTAGATTATCATAGCCACTGACCGGGGTGCGGGGACCTCCCCATAGTTGTGTTATGAACACCGTCTCCAAAGATCATAGAAACTTGCGTAAAAATATTATCGCTAAAGATCTTATGGGGATGGTACAGTGTGATCCTGTATGATATCAAGTATGTTCAAAAAATGTGAAGGACAAATATGGATATGAGATATCATACCATAAAGCTTACAAACTTTTTGAAACGGGCAAGAGAAAATGTATGGGACTTGGGAGAGCTCTTGTCAATATTTGCCTAAATATATGGGGCGCCGAAATACAATCCGGAACATTTGTGGAGTGGTTGACTAAAGAAATAGACGAACGTGGTGTGCATATGTTGGGGTACATTTTCTCGGGCGTTTAGGCCATGCATCGAGGTTTTAGGCATTGCCGCAAGGTCATTAGTGTGGACGAAACACACTTATATACTAAATACAAGCACAAGATGTTAATTGTTTGTGACTTTGGATGCAAACCAACATGTGCTACCTCTAGCATATGCTATTGTAGATGAGGAAAATTTTAGGTCATGGCATTGGTTTCTTCACATGGTGGCTAAATACGTGATTTGTGGTGCCGATGGAATGTGTCTTATTTCCGACCGTCATAAGGGTATAATAAAAGCGGTCGAACGTGTTCCCGAGTTTCAATCACCTATGGGAGTACACCGGTTTTGTTTGAGGCACGTGACATCTAATTTTAATAATCATTTTAAGAATATAAAACTCAAGGACTTGTGTTGGCTAGCAATGGATCGAGTTGAGTGTTCGGACGTTTGAGAAAATAATGGAGCGTATTAAATCATTGAACCCGGATGCTTACGAGTATTTTGCGGCGATTGATCTTGCCTATGGACACTTTCGGCTACGATGAAGGGAAGCGTGTGGAATTATGACTAAAAACATGTCCGAATGCATCAATGGAGTACTAAAGGGTGCTCGACGCTTCCAATCACCGCCATTGTGCGGATCACCTTTGCAAGGCCCGGCTAAGTGTTTTTAGATCACATGACGAATGCATCGATGACTCAACAACGAAACCAAATTTGGCCGATGATGTATACAATAGGTTTGACAAAATGCAAAGACTCCTCGGATTACAACATATGGTGCGGATGTATGATTATATTGAACAAACGCAAGTGTCATCACACAAACACCGGTTCTAGACATACACGTACCTTCAAAGTGAAGTTATCTACCCAAGAATGTTCATGCGATCGGTGGAAGAATGATGAAATACCATGCTTTCATGCAATGCAAACTTGTCGCCATTTTATGATTGATCCAGAACTTTTATGAAGCAATATTATAGCACCAAATAACTTACTTGATGACATATTCTTCCTGACATTTTGAACCGTTGCCCGACGATGATGAGTGGGATGATCCACCTTTTCAAATGCAACACAATCTCGAGCGGCGTGTTGTCGGCGGCGTGGAAGAGAAACAACATCAAGAATTCATAATGAATGGATCATCCACAAACCCGTGCGAGGCAACAATATCGTGCGAGAAAGAGCGAAACTTCACAACATGGATCATCATCCCATCGATTTAGTTTGCTTTATTGTGTCTTAGAAACCATGATTGTAATAAAATTAGGAACATGTAATTCGTGATTGTAAGAAAACAATATTTTTCCTTATTTATTCATTTTATGTCTTATGCCTTAGTTTACATTTTTTTGTGAGGATGAATTCTAGACGTGTCGAGAGAGGTATACGGACCTCGGATCCCGATATTTTGACTTTACGGAGACTCATCGATCTCGGGATGTATATGATGGAGCGGTTGATAAGGTACTATCGACTCGCCAGATGATGTGGCATATTTTGGATTTTTAGACCAGTGTCGATGTAATGCTACATCCTCGGGTATTGGATATATTGTATGATATGGGTTTCTACGGTGTTGCACGGTGTGATTCCATGAATACGACCACCATCTCATCAACGCCTTAGTAGAAAGGTGGCGCCTCGAGACGCACACATTTCATCTACTGTCGAGAAGAGGCTACGGTGACTCTTGAGCGTTGCTATCATATGGGGTTTATCCATAGATGGTGATCTTGTAGTTGGTCGTACTGTTTGGTACATGTAATGAGTGGCGTGCCTATTGTGGACCATATCTAGGATTTATACCTACCTCGAGTCGATGAAGAGGAGGACACATATACATTGTACAACCATTTCAAACCATTTGAGAGGCATTCAAATCACGGATCATACTCCAAAGACGTGGTTGAGCAAGATATGCACGCTTGTGCAATGCTCTTATTAGGTTATATTATGATTCCGGACTCCTCAGAAACTGTGTCTCCTTGCTATACTTGCAGCAGCCTACAGGATGTCCGAGCACTGGGTGTTTCATTGGGCGGCCGTTTTATCATTTTTATACCGTGAACTTTGTAGTCTTTGCAAATAAGGAAGAAAATGGGATCGGGGGGACCATTGGGTCTTCTCCGGTATATCTTGTTGTTTTCTCGTAAATTATAACTTGCATTTATTTACTGTTGAAATAATAATATTTTGTTTTTCGATTTGGGCATGGTCTTGGATGAACACTATAGTGCCCGCGAATATTACTTCGATGATTGTACAGGGTCCACTTGTAGTCTTTGATGGTAGAGGATTAGGGCTACCACCGTATGGGGCTAGGTGGATACATCATCACAGCTACATCGCACAATTAGGCATTCTCAGACGGGTATATAAAGATATGCTTGACCGACTATTACTTGATGAGGTAAAACTCTTTTACATTATTCATTACTATAAATAAATATATAAATATATATTTTAATTAATGAGTATTTTTGCGCTTTTTATAGGAGCCCTATGATCTAACAACCGGATATCAATGATCTTGGACCTCGTTGCTTGACTATACATTAGCTATCACGATGTCCACTTATTAATTATGTGATTGTCGAGATATACCATCCCGATCGAGTGCTTAGACAATTTGGTTGTATACGGGGTATTCCACAATATATACACCATACTCATATGGACCTACATGAAATTGATCGTAGAGGTCGAAAACCACCGATTGGGAGATCATCATCGGTCTTGGGTCGAGTTATGGAATATGACATACATCGATACTCGACGTTCACCAATTCTTTGGAGGTGTTAGTATGGTCGATGGATATATGAATTGGTATGGAAAGATTACACGACGATTGATAACACCTGGTCACTTGCCTCAGCAACCCGGGTTCCAGCCATCAGACACAGCAGCACGTGATGCTATGGTATATTTATTGTTCTCTGACTTGATTTTTCAAAATGAATTATAAGCAACAATAGACAAATAATTAGACATGTTATTTGTTTTTTTCAGTTCTCGTGGATGGAACAACTTAGGCTTAGTTCAGCTGAATCATCATTCGAGGACGTTGAGTCATATGCACGTTTACGACGTGTTGCTGTAGAAGTTAGCGATGATATTGAGCGGATGCTACATAGGCCACCATACCACACGGGTCCATCAGCAGGTGATATACCTGTCGAGACAGCCCCGAGAGCCCCATCGGGTCGTAGCACACGCGGCAATGACGACAACAAATGATCCACGACCATTTACGACGTCTTCCACATCTCGTGATGTTCCTCCACCCAGTATCTCATGTTGATATAGCGGGACCTTCTACTTATACACCCACGATGCACCATGGTATGAATTTTATGAAATTCTTAAAAATTATAAATTGACAAAAAACACATAAGTTCTTTTTTATTGATCAATTTTCATTATATATGACAGATCCATCTATATCTACTCCTAGTTATTATGTCCTCACCAAGACACACGATTATAAGATACCGAGTGGACATCATTTACATCTCTAATACAAACAAATTTTAGTGCTATGGGAGTTCCACATGGGAGTCATGATCCGTCCACATCAAATCGTCCAAATTTCAACATATCACCTATTTTATTTCCACCTACACTCGAAGATCGTGGATTTGACCGGAGAGTCGACATCATCACCGTGCATCTAGTCATCATACAAGAAATGATCAAGAAGATGATGATCCGTGTTGGGAAATTTATTTTTAGATTTTGATGAATGCCATGTAAAACTTAGACTAGAAAGTTGGCACCCCATTTTCTTTGTAATTTGCATTGTAATAGATAGGGTTGTTCAAGCCGAATTAAGTCGGCTATGCCTAAACATGCAAGAAGTCAACGAGGACTAGAATTAAGACTCATTTGTGATACAACCGAGTATGGCAAGGAAGAGAAGACATGAACTCGACGAGAAGTATCACCGAGATGCACTGTGAAAAGTGTCGACCAAGTCAACCCAAGATAGCCAAGTCTCAAGTCGGAAGTGACGGATGAGTCATCCATTATTGGAAGTCGACTCAAGTCATCCAGGGAAGTTAAAGAACTGCATCAAGTCAAGACAATCGAAAAGGATCTCATTGAGAAGTCAAGAAAGTTACTTAAACAAGTAATACTTCCATATTGCCTTTCTTAAAGTGCTCATCCCAGAAGCGTGCAAAAGGAATAGACCAATGGGAAGCACTACACCCGTGTCGAAACTACGAAAAGTCAAGGTTCAATCAATACGAGGAAATGTCAATTTCAAGGATCGCAACAAGACAAACCAACGACCACAAGTGTCTTTTGAAAATTAGCCTATCTCTTCAATGGTTTCAAAAGAACACTATAAAAGGCCGAGGAATCAATTTGAGAAAGAGTGATCGAATTTATCGAGGTTACCTGTACTACGAACATTTAAGCTATCAATTGAGTCAAACCCACAAAAATATTTTCAAATCATTCAAGCTTAACCTCGGACCAAAACTTGAAGAAATCAATCCAACACTTACCTGTGAAGGAAAGACCACTTCAATCAGTTGAAGAGGAAATATTTGAAGAATCAAAGGGGTCTACACTCCACGAGGGATTGTAGAAAGGTTCAAGGTCGAACCCGTCTTAAAGTTCTTGGAGGGCTTCGTGATCAAATCCAAGAAACTTGAGCAAGTGAGTCAGTAGTAGCAAAGCGCAAAATTACTGTGAAGAAGGTTCTAGCCGGACAAAGAAGCCATGTGTGACCAAGGCATCTCCTGCATCGAGTCCCAAAGGATCAAGTCACTGTGTGATCAAGACTTGCATCTGGGTGATAACCACTTTGTACTCCGATCAATACTTAGTGGATTCCTCCGGGAGTTGGAGAAGAGAGGATTATAAGAATTACCCTATTTTCGAACCTCTATAAAATTTATTGTGTCATTTAAATTTCAAAGACTTCAATTCGCATATTATTTTATATATCTTTGATAAATTTGCTACCCAATTGACTTTCAACAAAGTGCTAAAACCAAGTTTTAAAACAAACTTAAACCAAATTCAAGGGTGTTAAGTCTTCCTCCAAAAAACATATCACGAGTTGAGTTAAGACTTAGACTAAGCGGTGAGTTATTCTAACAATAGCTCGAGTCAGTGCTGAGTGGCTAAATCTGTTTGGTTAACTAATTTAGTCATCCATCAAGGACTTAGTTGTGAAGTATTAACTCGAACTATCTTAAAAGGACTAAATCGAAAAGTTGGTAAGGTTTATTCAACCCCCTTCTAAACCTTACACTCACACCCTTGGGACCTACAAGTGGTATCGGAGCGGTTGTTCATTGAGCCTTCCGGTTACTAAACTAGATCTCCAATCTTTCAAAGCTTGCTTTAGCACTTGATCTTTCAAAACTCTTTTATTCAAGAAAGTTATTATCATGGAAGCAAATTTAACACGCATCCCTATGTTCACAATTGAGGAATTTGATGATTGGAAAATTCGTATGCGAGCTCATCTATCAAAGATTACACAATGAAATGTGGATAGTAATAGAAAGATGGGCCACTCGCAAATTTTAAAAGTGAACACAACAAAAAGAGGGCAGCTGCACCAGGTGAAGGAGATGATGATGTTGCTCCCGGACGATTGAAAAACCAAGAGTTGAATGGACAAATGATGACAGAAAAAGATACAACTTGGACAACGTGGCGAGGACATTCTTTACAAAACTTTGGACAAAGCCATGTTCAACAAAGTCAAATCATGCAAGATCGCAAAAGAAATCGGGATAAGCTAACTTTGATTTGTGAAGGCTCTAAGCAAATCAAGGAAAATAAGCTATCTCTGTTCTTTGTAAAAATTTGAAAACTTTAAGATGCTTGCGGAGAAACCTTGGATCACCGGATGCTAGATTCACCGAAATTACCAATGAACTCACAAGACTTGGGAAAGAATATACACGAAAAGAGATGTGTATGAAGATTCTAAGAAGTCTCCCAACCGAGTGGGAAATGAAAGTCATAGCCCTGAGAAATTCCATGGACCTATCAAAAACATCCAACCATGAGTTATTCTCGGATCTCAAAGCCTATGAATTTGAAATGTGAGAAGAAAAGATCAAGAAGAGACAATTTGTGCCCAAAACAAATGCTCTAATAGTCAAGATGGGAAGAGAGTCAAGTCAAAGAAGTCATTGACCAAGAAGAGATTGTCCTGATGGTTAAAAGGTTCAACAAGTTCTTCAACAAGAACTACAAAAAGGCAAAGGTGAATCTTCCCGAAGACACTCACTCCCTCCAAGTCAAGGGAAGATAGGCCACCAAAGAGAGCTGAGCATCAAAAGGTCGAATACCAAAGAGCTGACAATCCGAGAATGGAAAGAGCTGAACAAAAAGTTGAGAATCTATGCTGGAACTGCAGGCAACCAGGTCACTACGCCATTGATTGCCCATATCCTGTTGTCAACAAATACAGGAATGAAGAGGAAAGAAGAGTCTTCAGGGAAAGAAGACAAGAAAAGAAAAAGGCAATGTTAGGCTGCAGCAAGTCTTCTTGAGATAGGCAAGCTAAAAGACACAAAGAGTCTCGGAGAGTAGTGAGGCCGACTACTCAAGTGACTCGGAGAAGAAGCCTTGATATGTTTAATGGCCAAAGAACAAGACCAACCTTGACCAAGAAGATGAGGTACACTCTAACTCATCTCACTCAGACACTAGTGATAGTGATTGTGACACACACACTTCATCACCCACTAATCTTTATGATTCATTAGACCAAATGATGAAAGACTTTGAGCACATTAAATCCTCGCACACACTTGCTAAATGAGGAAAACAAATGCTCAAAAGCCAAAACTCACAACACTAAGTAGCTGAGTACTCTGAGTCACATAGCTGATGAGAATAAAGAAATAAAGGCTGAAAATGCTAAGTTAATAGCAGAGATAGCTGCTATAGAAAAGAGAGAAAATGACCTCAAAAATGTGATTGCCTCATTCACTAAGGCATCTAAATCTTTGGATGATCTTATTATGAGCCAAAGAGAATGTGGAGATAAGACATGCTTAGGATTTAATTCCTCCTGCTAAGTCAAGCTCCCAAAGTGATTTTGGAAAAAGGATCTTCAAGCAATGAAGCATCTCAAAAATCCAAAACTCCAAATGGTGCACACACATTCATTCCAAAGCACAATCACAACCAAACTGGCCTTGGTTATAAAGGAAAAGGAAAAAATACGAAAGTATCTTTGAGTGGATACCGAGAAGAAATCCAAATGAGTTCATCAAAGAAATTCCAAATGTAAAATACTCAGAAAGAAAACACAGAGCTACCAAAACCCCGGAAGTTCTATAAAAGGAACAATGTGAAAGAGCTATCTATGGAATGGTGGAACTACCCAAGCCAAGCTGATTGGTACAATGTGAAAAATCACCAAAATCTATGGAATACATGCCCGGATGGCAAAGGCCTATAACTCAAAGAAAGGCCATTCCAAAGGCAAAAGAGCTATCTTCAAAGACACATATGCACCCAAGCACTACACACGAGGTATCACAACTACCCAAGGAAGGCAATTGCTAAAACACACACACATGCATACGACAAAAGAGACAATTTGTATGAACCCAAAACCCCAAGCAATTTGCCAAAGTAAATTATGATTATGGCACGAGATAGATGGCAACCCCTTAGAGTCAAATCATTTGGCTATAGGTTGGTTGGATCATCTTACTGAAATAACCCCTCAGACCCAGGTAAGTATGGGTACCTAAAAACTAAATTCCTTGATTGCAGTTCAAGGAACAAAGTGAGTGCCAAGGAACCTGGTACATGGATAGTGGTACATTCCGGACACATGACATGAAACAAGAAAAATCTATCAAAATTCAAGGAGGTTAGAGGTGCAAAAGTTATATTTGGAGGAATGAAGCTCCAGGAGAAATAAGAGGCATTGGATCCATCAAGAAAAATGGATTAGAAATTACAGATGTTGCATATGTTGAAGGACTCAACTTCAATTTGCTAAGTATTAGTCAACTCGTGTGACAAGGGCTATAATGTTGGATTCAATATGGGAGTATGCCAAATCAAGAACACTGAATCTAATGAAGTAGTGCTACAAGGATGCAGATGATAAGGGTCTTTTTATGCATGTTTTATGTGTATATTTGAGTAGAATTTGAGTTATTTTGTTGTTACTTTCGTTAGTTTTTGATTGTATATTGTTTATACTACTGTGAGGTGCTTTTATTGGTGTAGATTGACCATTCGGGGCTAATTTTGGTGAATTTAGGACCATGGATTCATGTCAAACATACCGGGAGTTTAAGGATGCAAAAACGCTCGAAATCCCAAGCCAAACGTGTCATTTTGGAGACTTTTTGGTCCAACACGGCCAGGGGTGTCGGGCAACACGGCCATGTTCAAACAGGCGAAAAATCACAATTTTTAGGCTTGGGCCAGACTCGAACACGGCCTGGCGTGTCGATACAACACGGCCATGTTGTACAACATGGCCTGGCCGTGTCGTCGCATGCGACATGGCCATGTCGGACATCAATTTTCAAGAAAATTCAAGCGGCACGGCCGGGCGTGTCGGGCGACATGGCCGTGTTCGGGGACTTTTTGCAACTTTTCCATGCGAAAATTATGGAAAACTCACCAACCAAGCTTTTTGACCACTTTTGTACACCTTTAACACCCTATTTTGCTACAACATGTCCCCATATTCCCTCAATTATCATTTGAATACAAGAATTCACCAACCCAACAATGAATTGGAGCATTTGTTTAACAAAGGATGGCATTATTAATGTGTTCTTGCACAAAAATAATGTCTATAAAAGCCAAGAGTATGAGTTGGGGGATTATTCCATTCATTGTATATTCATTGATTCATTCTCTCTAAGTTACAAAGCAAAATACATTGAGAGAAGAAAAGAGAGGTAGAGTTGGAAGTTGAAGAGCATTAAAGGAGAAGGCTTAGAGCTCAACATCATCAACCAAGGATGAAGTCTTGTATTGGTCTTGAATAAGAGCTAAGTACACCATGTCCATTTTATTCAAATTATCTTGTGTAGTATACTCTTTTATCAAATCCATGTGTAGCTAAACTCCTAGTGCTTGAATGTAATGAACTCTAGAATGGATTTGTGATTAAGGTGTGCATGTTTTTAATAAAATCTTCATATTTTGTGTGATTCACTTATATTATGCTTCGTTCATTCGAATTGATATATGCGCAATATTGATTTGAAGTTTATTTTTCATCCGGGAAATCGAGATTCATGGTGAAATAGAACCTATATAAGTGAAAAGAGTTGCATGCAATCCTAGATATAGGGCGACATAAATCTTCCTGATTAGGGTCAAACCTAATATGGGAATTCACAAATCGTTATAATGTTGTCTTGGGGTTTTAACTAGAAAGAGATTTCGATTAATCAACTTGAGATTAGAAGTTTTTCGCCTTGAGAAAGGGTTTAACTTAAATTGGGAATTTCTACGGTCCATAAGACATGAGATTTTATTAAAAGAGGTTGGTTTTTGCTTAAGGGCCTACGGTTGTATTTTTAACTTGTCAAATCTAAAAAACATTCTAGAGGATTTACATTCAAACACATTTGTATCTCTTGATTTCTTATTTTACAAATCTTCCTTCATTTTTACAATTTATAATTTGTTTTCCTTTTTCATCAAACAAAAAAAACTCGAAAATTGATAGATTAAATAACAAAAAGACGGTAATTATTAGTACTTACAATCCTCGTGGGAATGACACTCGGTGCTCATAATCTATACTATAAAACGATAGGTGCACTTGCCTACGGTTTTAAAGGTAGCTTTTGAGCCATCAAGTTTTTGGCGCCGTTGTTTGGGATTGTAATATTAAGAACGCTTTATTTTTGTTAATTTAATCATTTTTTTATTTTTTATTTTTTTACCATTATCTTTCTTTTTATCTATCTTTGTAAGTCTTGGTTTATACTTATCCTCTTTGTTTACCGCAACATGATGTATGCCTACTCGTCACCGAATTTGGAAACGCGACACCGCCGGTAGCAAACACGAAGGAAAGTACTAACACGAACCACAAAGAGGATACTAACGAAAGTAAAGATTTTGTCATGGAGGATGAACAAAGAACTATGTTTGACTATGCCAAACCATCCATGGACGGCACGTCATCTAGATCGTAAGGCCCGCTGTTGCCGCCAATAATTTTGAAATCAAACCGAATGTCATTCAAATGGTGCAACAATTCGTTCAATTCGACGGCCTACCAGACGAAGATCCGAATAATCATATCGCAAATTTCCTCGAAATTTGCGATACATTCAAAATCAATGGGTCTCGATGATGCCATCCGTTTACGCCTATTCCCATTTACTCTTCTGGGGGCGGGCTAAACAATGGCTAAATACTTTACCAAAGGGAACGACGATTACAACGTGGAACATCATGGCGAAAAGTTCCTTTTGAAATATTTTCCACCGGCCAAAACTGCACGATTGAGGAATGAAATCTCTTCATTCACTCAAGAAGATGACGAGACCTTATACGACACTTGGGAGAGATTCAAAGAATTGTTGCGGAAATGCCCACATCATGGTCTTCCTATTTGGATGCAAGTCCAAACATTTTACAATGGGCTACTCTCGTCAACAAGGCAAATGATTGATCTCTGGCCGGGGAACTTTGAACAATAAAACACCGTGTTCGCCCAAGATCGATAGAGGAATGGCCATGAATGGCTATCAATGGCAATCCGTCAGGTAAAAACCTAACGAAGTGGGTGTTTATAATGCGGAATGCAAATGGTTACACTAGTGCACATGTCGGCTTTGACCCAAAAGATCGACGATCTAGCGGCTCTAAACCACCACCACCGC
>JABTTQ020000686.1:0-96618 GCA_016081115.2 Rehmannia glutinosa | reverse complement strand
AAAAAAAAAAAAATCAGTTTTGGTTTGGCAAAAAATGATAAAGGCTTAAATGTCACTTCTGAAACTTTTCCCTGAAAATTGTTTTCAGGAACAGAAAGGGATGAGCAAAACCAGGGCCCATTGCATTATGAAGATGAAAGAAAGCGTGTGGTGTATAATCAAGAGATGCTGCTTTTTCTTCAGGAATATACTTACAAGTTACCAAAATTTTGAAATATCACCTAATAAATATACAAGTTATGTTGCTATGTCTACAAAATCATACAATTAATCTCAACATACTGTGGAAAAAATCTGACTCGATGATGATGTCTCAACTCTCAAGTAATCATCATTCAATAATTAGAACTATGGAAGTTTGAAAATTTCTAATTTGCAATTACGATGGGATGGACCCAGAAGTTTGAACAGGAGCATAAGATCATTTCCCGCAGTTTGCACTATTTTAGTGCGTATTTTGCACTAGTTTGGTGCAAAATCTACACTCCATCTCAAGCATTTATAGTAAATTATGCACTAAAAATGAATATTTTATAACATTTAATTTTAGTTCATATTTTCGTATACTAAAATAACTAATTTAAACAAACAAAAAAGTGAAATTTTGCACAACTACAGTGTCACGCTATCTCTGCTGCAAAATTGTTCACATTTTCAACATGATGCAGGCTTTGGCATAGTGTTGGATTAAGTTTTTGCTCCAAATTGAAGATAGAACACCCCCTCTTTGAGATGCTCTAAAATAATTAAGTAGCAACTTGATTAAGATCTTTATATATCATTGTTTCACATCAATCTTGATGTATTATTGTATTAACACGCGCGCTATCAGTTGATATCACAATTGAGATCACCATTGAAAATAGAAGAATTACAGTGTTTTCAGCATAATAAATAGGACATTGATATCATAGCTTGGGCAAAATGATGATATAATGCAATCAAAAAGCTGTTAAAGTATGTTGCTCACTCATTTTTCCATAATTTGAAACAACAAAAAATAAAAATCTATCAACAAGCTGCATAACAACAAAACAAGTTAAATAAATAACAAAATGAAAAAATCTATTAAAATAGAAGATTGGTAGGGTTTAATGCTGATATATGTTTTTAGTTCAAAATATATGTTGTAGAAAGATTTATAAGAGTGGAGAAAGATATGGGGTTTGTCGCTGATCAAAGTCAAAGATAATATTCAATTTCAGAATCAAGTTTACATTCAGTTGTATAGTCTCTTTCAGAAGGTTTACTTGTAACCTCAAAGTCTTGTGTTTAGCAGGTGACTTGGAAAAGAGAATCCAAAATTATCTATACCACACAACCGCAGCTCATACAATTGGAAAAATACACAAGTGAAACAACTGTGATATTTTGTGCAGTCCACACTCCACAGTGCAAAATGTAAATGTGTGAAATTATGATCCTGATCCTGGGTCAAAAACTGTAAAATATATAAGCTATTAATAGAAATTTTAACTTAGCACAAATTAATTACTGAACAAGCTTGCAATAAACTGGCTAGCGCGAATTTGAAAAAACAAACCCATATCAAAGACTGTTTTCATCATAGGATCTCACATCTTCATATACATATTGAAACTTAGAACATTGTTGAAAAAGTCAAATTCAAATTATTGCCACCACCAGTAGTGTAAACCAGATTATTCTTTCGGAGATAATATTTTCAAGCATAGCTAAGGACATATCATTAAATATATAATGTCATTTTGCCGCAACGAAAAATGCATAAGAGAAGATGCCAAACCTGTCAGATTCACCTTCCTCAGGCAATTCAAGGTCTTCTAGACTTGCAACACATGACTTGATCAAATAACCGATTATTTCATTAAATGGTGCTTCTTTTTGTGTAATTCCTTTCAACGGGTCAATCAAAGAAAAAATATTAGTAAGCTGAGATCACCAAAACAAGCTATAGGAAAAAGCCGAAATGGAGTAAAATAAAAAAGGATATCATAGAAAGATCAACGTTGACAGTTGATTATTAATAACTGCTAATTGGAGATCCAAGCAATGAGGATATCTCAAACAAGACAAAAGCTTCTATTATAATAAGTCATAGTACAACATATCACCATCATACAACTTCAGAAAAAAAAAAAAAAAAAAAAAGGTACAAAAGAGAAAATACATCTCGACTTAGGGCCTACATTTGCATCACTCAGTATTAAGGAAAATTTCTCGGCAAGGTTAAACTTGCCTTTAACCTGACAAACACATCCAGCAATTGAAGTTGGGACTTCATGGATCTGGATTTGATTATATTCATACCAAATCCTTAATGATAAAATGACTTTTTTACCCAAAATGAAATGACATCTCATGGGACATTCATAACTTGAATAGATTGCAACATGTCAGAGACAGCAATAACGAGGTCCCCTGATTTTATCATTCCTCTAGCTTTCAGCAAGGCGAACGTCTTGTTGAGATTGTTTTCCATATCATCAGAAAAGCTCAAACGGAATGGTATTAGACCCCACTGAAGGTTCAGGCGTCTGCGTACAGACGTCGTCGTAGTAAATGCAAAAATGGGGCAGTCAGGTCGACATCGCGACAAGAGAGATGCCATGTGACCAGTCTTGGTATAGACGAAAATAGCATCCACCTCCAAATTGTTGGCTGCAGTATGAGATCCCAAATCAGCACCTCAAACTAGTAAAGATAAAACAGGGGATGATAGCAGAAGGGAACAGCTTATGGTTTCATTAATTAGCATGCAGGGGGTGCCGCGGTTATAAAACCAAATGATTTTAGCATTCGACACATTTATACAAGTGGGATGTGAGCAAAAGAAATATATGATTATCAGGAGATAGTTTATTCTGCAGCATTGTGTGTAACATCAATTAAAATATTTGTCTTTGAAGGTCTCAGTTGTTATGTTGGAGACTCTATATCGTACCATCTCAACAGCCCATCTCCTTTGCCAAGGTAGAAAATATAAAAAAAAAAAAAGGGATAATTACAAAACCTACCCCTGAGGTTCAGCCTAATTACAAAAAAACCAAGTTATTGTTCAAAATTACAAACACCCCTTGACATTTGTTATTAATTGCACCCTGGGGGTATTTGTTAGGTAAATGCAAATCTCAAGGGGTGTTTGTAACACGTTAAGGGGGTATTTTTTAGGTAAATACAAATCTTCAATGGGTGTTTGTAACACCTTAAGGGGTGTTCGTAATTTCAAATGATAATTGGACTTTTTTGCAATTAGGCTAAATTTCAGGAATAGTAGTATTTGTAATTATCCTAAAACCAAATGTATATTAAGTATCAAACTGAAAATAAATGCTTCTTACCCATCTTAGCAGCAGAGTTGCATATTTCTTCCGATATTCTGTCTGCATAAGAAGATGCTATGCCAGGGAGTTTCATAGCTTCATGACGTTTCTCCTCTCTCCACCATTTCTCAATTCTCAGGCTAACACTTCTCAGAACAGTCAATGCTTTATCAGGGAACTGGCCCATGGCAGACTCACCAGAAAGCATTAATGCATCTGCTCGCTGTCGAACTGCTTCAGACACGTCAGCTACTTCAGCTCTGGTAGGTGTAGGGTATTCTATCATCGATTCAAGCAACTGACTGGCAACAATAACTGGCTTATTTAATTGCCTGCAGACTTGAACTATCTTTTGCTGTTCTGATGGAACCTGCTCCAAGGGGATCTGTGCACCCAGGTCTCCTCTTGCCACCATAGCTCCATCTGATGCTTGGATAATTTCCTCCAAGTTCTTTAATGAATCAATACTTTCTATTTTTGCAACCACAGAAATGTCACTGCATCATACATCAATTAATTAGTTATACAGAAAAATTTGTTTTAACTTAAAATAAAAAGTTGTACAGATCAGCGAACACAGATTTGAGACATCGTGTTTGGGGCATATATGAACAGCTTACTAGTAAACTGGAGGTTTCTTCAGAATACAATGTGAAGGCATGGCCAACAATATTCAAACAGACTTTTAAAGAGGCCATAAAGACCCTATATCACGTCTAAAAACAAAACTCCATCCCAAAAAGATCAAATGAAAAGAGAAATTTAAAGAATCAAACACGTGCAGACCAAAAGGGATTAGCAAAAGTGATGATGGAGAGCTATCCTGGGTTCACCTCTGCAACAGACAGTACGAATCTGGAAATAACTGACAACGTATCTCACCTATCACGAGCACGTGCCTGGATATAGCTCTTAAGATGCTTTATAACTTCCGCAGACTTGACAAATGATATAGCGATAAATTCAACACCCTCAGCAATCCCGAAATCAATGTCCAGCCAATCCTAAGGAGTAATGCTTAGAGTGAGAATAATTAAAGAAACAAAAAACATGTGCGCAATGAACAACAAATTGCTTGTTAATGAAAGTGAACAAACAATGTCATATTCAAGCTATTCCCAGGCCATCTTCAGAAAATATATAAATTTATCCAATAGATCGCCAGATCCAAAATTTATCCATCATCTGCCACTCATCTACATTAGCTTAACTTGCACCTTTTCCGCAACATTCATCACTTCTATTTCCGGACCTTTTTCTAGTACCCATGTTTTCTACATAAATAGACTTAATCTGGCATAACATTATTCCAGAGCAGAAAGTAATCATTCCCTATACAAAGTAATTAGCAAATAAAAGCATACACCATGATCTATTTTTTAAGCTGATGCAGTGCGTGTTAGTTGGACTCTTGGATATACCACCAACTGAACAAGAAATATGCCAAATTTCCTTCATGTCACTAATGTTTGAAGGTCTGAGGTCCCTCCAACAAAAAATTTCTCCTCACAAAGCATGACTAAGATGGAACACAACACAGAGAATGGAATATGGATTCTAGTTATAGAATGCTATCCACCTGCATTTCAATTTGCACAGGAATTTGACACATTTCTCATCAAACCAAATAATAGGATCAAATTTTTCATGGCAGAAGGCTTTAGAAGCAGTAAAATTGGCTGGAGTAAAACTCAGACTTGACATAAACGAATTGATTTTTGAAGGAAGCAAGGTGAAGGAGATGCACAGACCTTTGAGGATATTGTAGGAAGCATTGCATTACGTTCACGCACTAAGCTCCCATCACGCCAGAATGTCAGGTTAGCCCGAGGTAATAGAAGTCCAGGATCTGTGCAGCGACACTTGACATCTGGACCAATTTTCTCAATCACCTCAAACCTCACCATGCCACCATCTACTAGAAGTTCATCACCTACTTTTACATCTGTCACGAGAATCAACCATTTATAAGCACCACGCATATCTTTTCGAACATCACAAATCAAGTGCAAAAATAACATTTGCTTAAGGCTTAATATGTAATATTGTACGAAACTGGATATTTTTAACCTTCAGCAAAGCCATCATAATTCACATTAATGGTGTGTTCAGGAAGACCCGAATCAAAAGCTCGAACACTGAAAGTCCATATTTCACCATCCTGCATAAGATCACCAAAATTCAGGATTCAGCCGTAGTACTTGATAAAACTATGTTATGAGTTCCAAAAACAAAGATCATTTTGTTATTGCTTCTAAAAAAAAAATGCATGCATGTCTCCAATACAATACTTCTCGGTGTAAGAGAGTGTTCAGCTGAGCTTAAGATAAATCTTGTACATTTGGAGCTTCTAAGATACCAACAGACGCTTTCCTTAATGGCTGAACTGACCAAAATTTGGTTTATAAGATGGTAAACCTTATCACTAAAACCATCCTAAGGTGCATGGATAACAGAAGCTCTTTGAGTGTATATGATGTTTTTCAGCTAACTAATATGGTTCATTTTCATGGACAAAGTAAAGAAAATTTCTGTAATTTTCCACTCTAATTTGGTAAAGAAAACTCTTCCCACAGGTAGAAACAGATATAGATGAACTAAACAGATGCTCTGGTTTATCAATATAAATTACCTAATTAAAAAAATCACATCATTTAGCTACACCGATAATATCCTTTCTTTATTCTTTAAATCTGCAACTCGCTTTCCCAAAATTGTATGTTGATATGAAACTACATATAAACTAAACCTACACAAATGTATACAGTGTTAACAAAAATTCTTCCCGGGAGCTAAACAGCATGCTTTTTGTGACCACGTGACTCTTTTCTGTAAAACCCAATAATTCACAACCATTGTAGAAATATAGCAGCCTTCTGGTAATTATACATCCATCATGGAGCTGACAGCTGATGCCACAGTCTTTCTTACAATTGCAAACCCAAAATGGAAGTTCCAAGTTGCACCTTAGCTCACCAACAATTAGGACTTCAAAGGTGCAATTTATCTGTACACATTTCCAGCTTACATAAACCCGTAATTCGCACGGCATCAAAAGTATCACATTATTTCACTAACTATAAGTCTATAAGTCCACTATTATTCTCCCACCAAAATTTCTTTCTTTACGAGATGAAGTAAGTTCAAATAAATTTCGATTCGAAAACAAAAAGAATGTTCATCAAGTTTCTAATAGTACCTCAGCTTTGGCTGACGAAGCACCACCGAGATCCCCCATGTGAATCTCACTCCCCTCAGTATCCATCATAATCGCAACCGCATAACCCTTCTCCTCATTCAATTTCCTCACGCGCTGAATCACCTCTCGGTGCCACTCCCTCGTGCCATGGCACATATTAATCCTGGCAACATTCATTCCTCCGACCGCCAGCGCCTCCAGCTGCTCCGGCTTACACGTCGCAGGACCGATCGTGCAAATGAGCTTCGTACGCCGCGTGCTCCGGAACCCGTTCTCCTTAAGCTCCGCCTCCGTTACGGCATCAACCTCAATCGAGCTGGAATCAGAAACCGTCGGAGAAGGTGCGGGGTCCTGCAGCGCAGCGGAGCCAGCGCCGTTATCGGACGTTAAGATGGCAGGATTTGGATCGGATGCGGAGGCTTTGATGAACAGAGAGGTTTTCTTATGGATTTTTATGAACGAAAAGCGGGAAATGGAGGGGGAAAAAGGTGGGGAGCGATAGGAGATCAGGGGTTTGGGGGAATGCGAGGTGGAAATGAAGATATTCAGTGCCTGCGCCATGAGTGACTAAAACTCTTCTTCTACAGGCGGAGCGCCGCCGTGGATGGTACAAAACGATGTCGGATTGCCGGGAGAACCGAGAATTAAAGGGGCGGAGAAAGAGTAGAATGCAGAGACAAAAATAGTTGAGCTTGAGAGTATGAGATTTTTGGAAGTAATAAAGAAGGGGGCGGAGACAACAATGTTCGAAGAGGAGCTTGGGAATTGTCGTTCGACATGGAGATTTAGGGGTGATGAGTAAAGTATACTGATAATATTGATTTGTTTTTTTCCCTAAAAATCATTTTAGATATGGTGACAATTATAAATTCGTATACATTTTTCTTCAAATAAATTTGATATGGTCCATTAAATCCATGCAAATATATATAAAGTATATAAAAAATATTCCTAAAGTTTGCTCATAATTCAAAATCAATCCCCTTATTTATAAATAAAAAGATTTGTGGAAGGTTGAGCCAAGTAATTTGATTATTGGATCGGGATCAACCTTGTCTTGATATTAGAGGCTTTGTCTTTATCGGGGTGAATGACTCGGGTCCGATCTCGTATGAGTGTGTTTGTTCACTACTATTCCCCAGTATACTAAAAAAATTGATAATTGAATCAATTTGATACTATTATAAACTAGCTCACAAGAAATTGAAAAACTACTATTGGCAATTATTTTGAGGAGTCGTCGGATTTTTGGTCATTGTCCACAACAAAATATTTATAAGTCATACTTTTTAAACAAATATTTTTTAGCCATTTTCTAGTTCAATTGTCCATTTTGCTAGTTCTTTCAATTCTAGGGACTAGTACCACATCGAATATTAAAAAAAGGCTAAGTAATTCATCAACGATTACAATGAGGGTATGACTGTTATTTTTTACTTAAAATAATTAAAAACATATTTTTGAAAAGTGTGATTAGTTTTAATTTTCAAAAAACGTGAATGGCCAATTTGCCCTATTACATTGTTTTGAGTTTGGAATAATTAAAAATCTTCTATATTTTGATTTCACGTAAATACTAACGACTGTTCTTATTTATGGTTGCTGCCTTTTGACTGACCTAGGTTGTCGGCACATTTGGTTTAATTGCCTAAAGGCATAAAATTGGGCAAAATTATTTTTTTGTCCTCTAAGTGGACCTCCTCGAAGATTTAATCCTCACTTACTTTGATTTTAATATTTAGTATTTTATCTGACCAGTTTTCAGATATTTGGTCATGTCATCTTCTGTAGCAGGTAACAGTGACCGAGAATGCTGACTTTGCATTTTTTAAATAAAAAAATATTTATAATGTTAAGTTATTGTTGGCGTGTATTCGGAGGAAAAATTAGAAGCAACCCAAAAGTCGATTAGGGATTCTAAGTTCTCCAAACACATCTCAACAAACCCTAAAATCTTCCCAAATTTGATTCACGAAGAACCCCAACCCAGTCTGCACCAAAAAACCACTAAATCTTCCAACATCTTGCTACACAAAGAAAGCCACCTGGACCTGGGTGGAACTCTTGATTGCAATGAAGCTAAGAGAACTAGAATTCTTTGATTCACCTTACTACAATATGGATAGTTTAATAATTCTCTATGCGAACCTTTTTGTTTTGTTCGGTCTTCAATTTCACCCCAAAAACAAATATTTAGTTTTGTTTTATCAGATAAAAAATGGACTTTTTGTTAAGATTCTTTCATAAAGTGTGGTGGGGGACCTCAAAGATCAAGTGGTCCTTTTTGTTAAGATTATGTCAGGTTATATATATATATATATATATATATTAATTTTATTGGTGCTTTCTAGTTCTATCGTGTATTTTATCTTTTTACTTTGTTTTTTACAAATGCAGAAATTTGTTTACTCACATTATGTGTTCATTTTGGGGGATAAATATGTGGTATGGAGTATTCAGGGGGCAATCTACAAATTTGATTATGTTGAGGTGAGTTTGTTGTCAATTGATACACTTAGGAAGTCATTTGAAAGATAAATCATTAAGGGCGATATCAAATTCTACCCTAAGGATGGACAAAATTTAAAGATTATCAAAAGATAATTGAAGGTCATATAGAGAGACATGTTGACTATATAGTTGTTAAGGAAAATGACATGCACTACCAATTTAGATGCACCGATGGCAATCAGTACAATATGGATTTGGAAAAGGGGACATGTGGATGTAGGAAGCGGGATTTAACCTGAATCCCTTGTAAACATGTGTAGGTCAGAGGGTGTAAGGTAAGGTTTAGAAGGGGTTGAATAAACCTTACCAAATTTTCGATCTAAATCTTTTAAATCTACGAGTTGATACTACACAACAAGGTGTGTCGCTGATGGGCAATCAATTTAGTCACTCGGTAGAGTTAATCACTCAACAAACTCAACTGAAATTTGTTGATGGAATAACTCACCAGTTAGCTCTAAATTAACTTGATTGTGGTTTTGTTTTTGAGTAAAGGAAGACTTAACACCCTTAAGTTTGATTAAGTAAGAGTTTAGTGCTTGGTTTAGTACTTATAATTTATCAAGTGGATAGCAAATTTATCGTGAGATATAAGCGATTAAAATTGCAAGAATTAAAGTCTTTGAAATGTAAATGACACAATGAAATTTTTATAGAGGTTCGAAGATGGGGTAATTCTTCTACTCCTCTCTTCCCACTCCCGGAGGAATCCACTAGGTAATGATCGGTTTACAAAGTGGTAATCCGATCTGATGTGCTTGATCACACAACTTGATCCTTTGGGACTCGATCGAGACGCCTTGATCACTCACCGGCTTCTCGTGCGACTCAACTTCTTCACAGGCGGCACTTGCTTACTTACAGCTCACTTGCTCAAGCTCTTTGGATTTGATCACGAAGCCCTCCAAAAGCAAGACTCGCTCAACCTTGAACCTTCCTACAATCCTTCCGGAATGTAGACCCGCTTGTTTTCAATATCTTCCTCTTCAACCGATTGAAGTTATCTTTCCTTCACGGTGAGTGTTGGATTGATGTTCTTCGTAATGTAGGCTTGAGGATTGAGAATATTTGATTTTCTAATATCTTGTATATCTCACATGTGTGTCACCTCTTTTTTTTTTTTTTCAAACAAACTCCTCGGCCTTTTTATAGTGAACTTTCAAAAATTTGCCCGTTGAAGAGATAGGCTTATTTTTGAAAGTCACTTGCAATCGTTGGCTTGTCTTGTTGTAGTTCTTGGAATTGCCATTTCCTCGTATGAATTGTTCTTTCACCTTTCGAGTTCGACACGGTGTAGTCTTCCCATTGGTTCATTCCTTTGCACGCTTCGGGGTCGAGCACTCGAGAAAGGTGATATGGAGATATTACTTGTTTAAGTAATTCTCTTGATTTAAATGCAACGGATCTTTTTCTGATTATCTCGACTTGACCGCATTTTCTTGCTTTCCCAGGTGACTTAGTCGACTTCCAATCATGGATGACTCTTCCGTCACTTCAACTTGAGACTTGGCTTTTCTTGAGTTGACTTGATCGATGCTCCACTCACCGCTTCTTCAAAGAGAGTTCCCATCTACTCTTCTTTGCCATACTCAATTTGTCTCGCATCGGAGTCTTCCTTCAAGTCTTGATTGTCTTCTTGCATGTTAGGGCGTGAGGCGACTTAACTCACTTGGCACTCTATTTATTACAATGCATTTTACAACAAGAATCGGGGTGCCAACTTTCTATTCTAAGTTTTACATGGCATTCATCAAAATCTAAACAATAAAATTCCTAACAATTTCCCCCTTTTTGATGATGCCAAAACTTAAACCAAAAAAATGCAAATAACAAAGATACATACAGATAGTGTATTGACATAGAATGTATGCTAATCAATCTTTTTATTGATCATATCATTCTTGTACTTAACACAATCAATTTCAAGGTGTATCGAGCATATAATTGTCTTCACAAAAACAATAAGGAATTTATAGCTTTATTACGTAAGACTTACATTGTATGTATTTACATAATAAAATACACGAAGGTTGGACAAAGAACACTTCATCTCCTTCATTGTCCTTCTTTCATCTTGTTCAAGATCTTCTTCTCTTCTTCTCTTTTTCTCGTCATCACCGCTTCTTTTTCTTTTCATATGCCTTCCTCGGGCAGCTTCATCTTTTCTTATTCTTTCCTGTCTCTCCCGCCATAGCCGAGTTTGTCTCTTGTTTTCTTCTTCTATTCTTTTGCATACTCAACGTTAGTTTTAGCCACTTTCAAATTTGCCACTTGGTCAAGCCCACCCAAAGAGATCCCTCCTTTCTTTCCCGGGATCTACGTATTCAATATTCTTGGGCGCGAGGCTGGAGTGCAAGCTTCTTCCTCCACTATCATGTTTCTTCCTCTACTGGGGCGTATCTTTGTCTTGGGGTCTTCTTCTTTTTCCGGTGAGTGACCAAGAGCGACCGCTTAAGTCTCACGTCATCGAACTTCTTCACATAACGTGAGACCACTTTTCCCAAGATCTGAGTCCCAAGCTTGAGCCATAGACATATTTGCAAAGTATCCCCGGGATTCGAGCGTTTTAAATTCGCTCGATCGTGGCTCTGTCCGACATCCGAAATGGCATAAGTGTCTCTCGCTTCTTGGAATGCCTCCGTGTTCTTTCAAAGATGTTCATAACTCGCATCCATTCTTCCTTCCACTTCTTTCATCCCCGCTTCAATTGTTTTTCTCTTTTCGACCATAGATCAAAGCAGTGTTGAAGTGGCGAGTCACGGGGGAGTTTGTCTTTGCATAATGTCACCGTTTGACCCCTTGAGGGGTTTGTGCAATCATCAAGGTCATATCTTTTGATCCTTCCCCCTCAAAGATTTTCCTTTCTTTTGTTTCGAATTTCCTCACCGATTTTCCTTCTCACCGCTTCCTTTCTTTTCAAATTTCTTGATTTTGTTTGCTTTAAGGTATTCCTCTTCCCCTTTTTGGCATCATCAAAGGATAGAGAACCCTGTGGAACATCTTGGCAAGCATGAAGTCGAGCCTGCGGATAGTCGAGTTCTTGCTTCCAAGTCTGCTGCGTTGTAAGCAAGACGGAATCGGATCGAGTAGCGTTGGACTCTGCTGAAATCGGCTTCATCTCGGCCGAGAAGGCTGAATTTTCTAGTCATGTGTTCTTCCAAACGCTGTAGATCATTCGTATTTTGCTCACGCAGATAGCTTTATCTCGGCATATGAGCTTCATGCATGTGCTCAATATGTTCTCTCAGCCGTTTTGCATCAAGATTTTCACTCTCCACACTAGCGAGCTTGTTGAACAATGTCCTGAAGTATCTCACTTGTTCCACACGCATTGTTTCAGCTTTGTTGCCACCATTCCCTTATCCTGATCAAGTTATCCCTCTCAAGTCGGCCGTAAGGGTGGCATCTCTGTTGTCCATCCCATATCCAAAGAGGCTGATGCCTCTCCATCCGTTCAACCTCAGCAAATAGTGCCTTGAACACTTCTCGAACTTCAATTGATTCTTTTGCGGTGATGGCCATGCATGCGTCAAAATCATAATCACCGGAACAATGGTGTCGATGGAAGAACATGAGCTGGTTTGTGATAAGCGTGCTTGTTCGTTTCGACTCTTCGTGGAGTTCTCGTATCTCCAAAGTGAAAAACGGAAAGATTCTACAAAAAGATTCATCGCCGCCAACCGGGATCTGCTTCGATGATGAGCGGTGCGCGTGAAGTTCTTTTGGGAATCGATCTCGGCTGCACTTGAGGAACCTGCGCAGCCGGTCTCTTGTTCACCTGGGTTTTGTTGTGAAGTAGTCCCGTTCTTGAGCTCACTGCCTCAACAACCGTTGGTCTCCGGTTTTGAGCCTCAATGTCTTAACCCGTTGGTCTCACCGATTTTTCCAATTGCGTAGATCGTCCTCCTTTATCGGAAGCATCACTCGGACGATGATGAGATTTCCATTGGTGGCTCATCATCAAAGTTAAAGGTTTGACGAGTAGTCTTGGGATCGACTTGCTCGTGCTTGGAACATCCGCAGATGAGTCTTTTGGATTTGGCACGGGGATGACTCGAGCTTCTTCTTCGCCTTTCTGATCCCGAGAAAGGATACATCAGATTATCCTGGGAATCATGAAGTGCACTTATCTCCTTCTCGATGGGTCGATTATAGCAGGAGGGATGTTCTCTACTTCAGCTTTTTACCCCGGAAGTCTCAACCTCCCGTGGCCTTCACCTCCAGCAGTCTCTCTGCAGCGAGGCCTTGTCCTCCCTTTCGACATGTCACTGCCTTAGGGTCTTCTCGGTGGCATCCATTGGAGTCTCAACCCCATGGATTGCACTTTCATCGCCAGTGTTAACTCCCGGGCCGTTCCATCCTCGTGCCTCGATCGCCTCGGCGAGCGTCATTAGCACCGGAGCGAGTTGGCACCTCACCGAGACAGTCTCAATCTGTCTGAGCTTCGTTGATGGCAACTTGTTATTCTTCTTGTGTTTGTATTTTCTCTACTTCGCCTCCTTGATTCGTTGTGGAGTCATCTGCAGATCCTCCGACCTAGCTGCAGTGGAGGGAGTTTCCTCGGTGGCGCACCAAACAGTGACTTGAATAAGGTCACTCGTCTCCAAGCTCCCGGCTATTTCGATTGATTGTTCAGCCGTTGGGCGGTGGTAACACACCTTCAATAGGGGTTAGCTCGACCGGGGTCCCCACTATCCCGCCATCGCCATTCCTTTATTGCTTTTTTCCGAGTGAGTCAAGTGGTAACAAAGAACAACATTGGCGATTTGTCAACCACTCCCATTGGATCAATTTCGGTTTGTTCGGAGGACTCTCCGGTCCTCCATCAATCTTTGCTCGTGAAGGATTCTCGATTCCCGCAAAGCTTGCTGCATTTGCAACTCTTCTTGGCGGCGAGATTCTCCTGATCCTCATCACCGTCCGAGAAGACATCAAGGAGAGGATGTGTGTGTTCGTGGTGCGGAGATAGGCGGATGGTGCTTGCCTTCTCACGTGCCTCGGCTTCCTCGCTTGCTTTTCTCTCTCCTTTTCCTTGTAAATCTGCAGATATCTAAGCGCTTGTCTTCATCAAGTCTTTCAGGCACGCTTTTAGTCCAAGGAAATTTAGCGATTCCTCTTCTTCTTCTATAAACTCGGCCGTTGAACTGCTTCCTCGACTTACTCAACTTCCATTTCCTCCACTCACGCAGACGATTTTGGATGTCCGGGTAAGGTGGGGATAGGATCATTACATCACTATCCGCCTAGCAGTTCTTTTCTTTGCTTGGTGTGAATTACATTTGTGTCTTGGCCGACTCAAATTGGTTTCTCTAGTTGATCGCTTGATGATTCTTCTTCGTCTCTAGTTTGTACCGGAGGGATTTACGGTTCGAGAGATGGTGTCCTCTCGAGTCTTGGGCGGTGGGCGCTTGGTTGTGTCTTTTTCTCGAGGAAAGCCATCGTGGCTTCTCGGTTCTCCTCTTTTTGACGATCGGAGAAAGGTATTTGTGAGTCCTTCTCGACCAGCTGCTGCAGGGCGGGAGACACGGCTACGGGGCGGTGACTCCGCTGCAGGGGAGCATGTTTGGTTTTCTTTGCCGCGGGGCGTGATCTTCTTAGTAGCTGTGGCGCCTCTCTTCTCAGTGGAGAGGAAAGCTTGTTGTATCTTGGGTCACCGATTCCCCTCACCGGTGTCGCTCTCTTGGCGTAAGCTCTCTTCTTGTGCGCCGAGAGGGTTTGCTTTCAACATCCTTCTTGTTAACAGGGAATGCCTTCCCATGTCTAAGAGGAACTCCTTTTCACCTCCATTAGCCGGCCAATCACTAGGCCATATCCAGGGATCCTCCAAATGTGCCATCTTCTTTGAAGGATTTGTTCCCCACGTTCGCAGAGTCTGCTGAGACAAACTCGGCCAGATTTATCTTCTTTTCTTCGATGATTGCAGCCATTACAATCGGCTTTGCCTTTGACAGATTGGTCAAAGTCGCCAAACTTGATGTCGATACATTTGGCAACTATGTCCAACATCTTGTGGTAATCCTCCTTCGAGCTCTCTTTGTTTGTCAGATACACTATTTTATCAAAAGTCGAGGCTATTTCTTTCTTTCCAAGCATCAGCCAGGTTTTACATCGAACCGTTAATCTCGATGCTCCTTCCCACGCCGTAGTGAAGGTGGTCACCAAATCCTTGGGCCGAGATAGTCACCGCTTTTCGTGAACAGATGACTTGATTCCTTCATCGTGAATCTCAAAGGCATTCACGTAGAATTGTGCGACCTCCTCCACATAGGTCATCGGGTATTCTAACGTTAGAAACGGTTTTGAATCGACGTTTCTAACTTTTCAGCGATTTTCTTCACTAGGGAGTCGTCGGACCCCTGTTTCATCATTCCGCTTCGAAATCCACCGTAGAGCCGGTGTGGATTTGCTTTCCTAACTTGGTAAAGTCATAAGTTGGTGCCATTTTTCAGGATTATATCGAAGAAAAACTCGAGAAATTGATTTGAAGATAGATAGGGTTTCGAGAGAATTTTTGCCTTTGCTTTTGAGAGAAAGAGATGAACATTTTAGAAGTGTGAGAGAAACGGGGAAAATGGTTTAAATATGGTTTATGAAAGGACGTGCGGGTGGTTTTTGAAATGTGATCGAAATCAACGGCTTGGATTTTGCACGCTATTTAGCATTTCATGTCTCGTATTTAATGCGGCAAATTTATATCCAATCATAAGCTTGGTGTGCGGCTTTATGTCCTGTACACATCATCATTGTGGCTTTGACGTATTTCTTAGAACATTCCCGCTTAGTCAAAACGACAGTGTTTTTGTCACTTTGCTCATAAGTTATTCAGCTTATCCCTTAGGCGATTTAACTCTACTTCTCACATTCTCTTAGTGACTCAGCTATCACCGACTCGGTGTATAAGTGTCTTTCCGATATAGCCGATTTACTTTTTCCTCTTTTTCACCCCTTTTCTGTTCCATTTCTCTTCTTTGATTCGTCTGAGTGTCACCTCACTCAATTAACCCCAACTCATGTTTGAGTTCTTCAAATCTTGACTCACATAATGGTTTTGTGAAGATGTCACTAGTTGTTTATCGGTTGAAATATATTCCAGGATGATATCCTTCTTTTCAACATGATCTCTTATGAAGTGATATCGACATCAATATGCTTTGTTCTTGAATGCAACACAGATTTTGAGTAATTGCAATTGCACTTGTGTTATCACACATGATTGGAATCTCTTTTTCCTCATTTCATAGTCTCTCACTTCCTCATCCATAGGACTTGGGCAACAACATGCCCGCAGCCTATGTATTCTCGCCTCACTGGAGGTGGCTATTGAGTTTTGCTTCTTGCTAAACCAGGAAATCATCTGTTTCCTAGCATTTGACATGTGCCTGAAGTGCTCTTCCTCCACTCTGCGCATCCAAAGATAGTCGAATCTGAATAGTCAATTAGCTTGAATCCACCTTCCTTTGGATACCATAGGCCGCTTCTTGGCTTCCTTTCAAGTATCTCAATATTCTCTTAGTTCTTTGTCATATGACTCTCTTTTGGAGCAGATTGAAATCTTGCACATACACCTACAAAGAAAGGTGATGTCTGGTCTGCTTTGTGAGATAGAGCAGTGATCCAATAAGTGCTCTGTATCTTGTTTGATCTACAGGCTTGCCATCTGCGTCCATGTCCATTTTGATGATGTGTTCATTGGTATTTTTACAGAAGACTTCTCTTCCATACCAAACTTCTTCATTAAATCTCTGGTGTATTTTGTTTGACTTATGAAGGTTCCATCCTTCACTATTTCACTTGGAGTCCAAGGAAGAATGTCGCTCTCCCATCATGCTCATTTCAAATTTACTTTGCATGAGGTTTGAAAACTTTTCACACAGCTCTTTTGTTTGTGGAACCAAAAATGATGTCATCCACATAAATTTGAACAAGCAAGATACTCTTTTTGTCTTGAATTAAAGAAAAGTGTTCTATCTACTTTTCCTTTTGTGAATCCATTTTCGATTTAGGAATTGTTACAAGGTATCATACCATGCTCGGGTGCCTGTTTCAATCCATATAGAGCTTTCTTGAGTTTGTATACCTTGTCTCCAAGAGTCTTCTCGCTCAAATCCTGGAGGTTGTTCAACATACACTTCTTCTTCCAATACACCATTTAGGAATGCACTTTTTACATCCATCTGATATACAATGAAATTCTTGTGAGTGCATAGGCAAGAAACATCCTTATAGCTTCCAATCTTGCTACAGGGCAAATGTTTCATCAAAATCTATCCTTTCTTCTTGGCGGTATCCTTTGGCTACTAGTCTTGCTTTGTTTCTTACCACGTAACCTTCCTCGTTCATCTTATTTCGAACACCCATTTGGTGCCAATCACATTTTGATGTATGGGTCTTTGCACTAATTCCCACACTTTATTTCTTTCAAACCGATTCACTCTTCTTGCATATCTTGAATCCAATGTGTGTCATCCAATGCTTGTGACACGTCTTTGGGCTCTTTTGCGAGATGAAGCAAGTGAACATAGCTTCTTGTTGAGTTCGATCTTGTTTTGACACCTTCTTTTATATCTCCAATTACAAGTTCTCGTGGATGATCTCTCAACCATCTTACATCGTTGGAGTGAGTTAGGCGGATTCAGCCGACTTGCGGTACGTGTTGTTCTTTGTGGGTCGACTCTCTCGTAATCACTTACCGCAAATTTTCCGCTTGTTTTTGAGATTCACTATTTCATCTTCTTCTCAATTGATAATTCCGGCTTCGACTTGAAGATAGGGACTCTTCATGCGGTTGGATGATTCAACTTATCACCGACTCTTCAATGTCTTCTCCATTTACATTTGGCTCATCGAATACTACATGAATGGATTCTTCGTAACCATAGTTCTTTTGTTGAGTACTCTGTAGGCTTTGCTTTCACCGAGTATCCTAAGAAGATACCTTTATCGGCTTTTAGCATCAAAAGCCTTTAGGTTGTCTTTGCCATTGTTGTGGATGAAGCATTTACATCCAAATATTCTCAAATATGCAACATTTGGTTTTCTTCCCCCCCGGATCTCATAGGAGTCTTTGTCACCGTCCTGCTTATCATACATCCTGTTTTGAGTGTAGCAAGTCGTGTTGATTGCTTGACCAAAATCTTTTTGGTAACCCCGCGCTTCAGCTAACATGGTCCTTTGCCGCTTTTTGAGAGTTCTGCTCTTCTTTCTTCTCGCAACTCCATTCTGCTTGTGGAGTCCTTGTCAGGCGATAGTTCATGACCAATACCATTCTCAATACAATCTTGAGTTATTATTCCATTGACAAACTCGGTTCCTCTATCCGATCTTATTTTGATAATGGTTTGACTCTTCTCGTTTTGAATCCTCTTCATCACCGTGGGTAGTTTTTGTAGAGTTTCTTTCTTCTTACACATGAATATTGTCCATGTATATTTTGAGTAGTCATCTACTACCACCAAGGTGTATTTCTTTCCACTTATCTTTGGGTTGGTTCCACTGGGCCAAATAGATCCATATGAAGTAGATGCAATATTCTTGTTGAGGATGGGCATGTCTTTTCTTTGAATGACGACTTGATTTGTTTTCCTTCGACATCGTCACATATACTCTCCATTTTGTATCTCGAGTCCGTAGTCCTTCCACAAGATGACTTCTTGCCAGACTTGTTAATTGTTTTGAAATTCAGTGACTCGGCTTTTTGTGCCACCAACTTGATTCAATTTGTGCTTTTTGCTAGTAGACAGTCTTTGGGTGTTGCGATTGACCAATCCACTACATACATATTTTTCTCTTCACATCCTTGCAAAGACAACTTCATTTGATTCGATATCTTTGATTTGGCATATACCCATGTTGAATCCAACATTGTAGCCCTTGTCACGAGTTGATCGATGCTTAGCGGTTGAAGTTGAGTCCTTCAACATATGCAATGTCCGTGATTTCTAATCCATTCCTCTTGATGGATCCAATGCCTCTTATTTCGCCAGAGCTTCATTTCCTCCAAATATGACTTTTGCTCCTTTAACGCCCTTGAATTTTGATAGATTCTTCTTATTTCTGTCATCATATGTCCGGAAATGCGACCACTATCCATGTACCAGGTTCCTTGCACACTTTCACTTCCTTGAACCCGCAATCAAGGAATTTAAGTTTTAGGTACCCATACTTGTCCGGGTCCCGAGGGGTTAGAATTGTAAGATGATCCAACCAACTTATAGCCAAATGATTTGACTTTAAGGGGTTGCCATCTATCGATGCCATAATCATAATTAATCCTGGCAAATTGCTTGGGAATTCTAGGTTCATACAACTGTCTCTTTGTCTGTATGCTGCATATGTGTTTTAGCAATTGCCTTCCTTGGGTAATTGTGGTGTCTTTGAATGTAGTGCCTAGGTGCATATGTGTCTTGATGAAAGCTCTTATGCTTTTGGAATGGCCTTTCTGCCGAGTTCTAGGCCTTTGCCATTTGGGCTTATATTCCATAAGTCTATCTTTGATAGTTCACATTATTCCAATCGACT
The DNA here is from genome assembly GCA_016081115.2 of Rehmannia glutinosa. NCBI lineage: Eukaryota > Viridiplantae > Streptophyta > Magnoliopsida > Lamiales > Orobanchaceae > Rehmannia > Rehmannia glutinosa. Next base: position 77,088 of record JABTTQ020000686.1, on the reverse strand, counting down.
TGGCTTGGTATTTTCTACCATTCCCATCATATGTATTTCTTTTATGGATTTTCTGGGATTTTTGGTAGCTCTGCTTTCTTCTTTCTGAGTATTTTTCGTTTGGAGTTTGCTTTGAGGACTCACTGAACCTCTTCTCACTTTGTCCTTTCAAAGACACTCAATTGGCCGTTTTCCTTTCCCTTTGTAACCAATGCCGGTTTGCTTATTATTGTGCTTTGTAGTGAATGTGTGTGCAACATTTAGAGTTTTGGATTTTTCTTTCTTCATGACTTGAAGATCCTTTTTCCAAAATTACTCTTGAGGTTTGACATAGCACGAGGAATTAAATCCTAAGCCCTTGTCTTGTCTCCACATTCTCTTTGACTCATAATAAGATCATCCAATGATTTAGATGCCTTAGTGAATGAGGCAATAACATTCTTGAGGTCATTCTCCTCTTTTCTATAGCAACAATCTCTGCTTTATTAATTTAGCATTTTCACCTTTTTAAACTTTCATTCTCAAAATGACTATTTGACTTAGAGTACTCAGCTCCTTAGTCACTTTGAGTTTTGGTTTTTAGTAGGCTTTTTTCCTCATTCAATAGTGTGTGTGAGGATTTAATGTGTTCAAAATCTTTCATCATTTTGCCTAATGAATCATAAAGATCAGTGGGTGATGAAGTGTGTGTGTCACAAATCGCTATCACTAGTGTCCGAGTTTGTTGAGTTAGATTGTACCTCATCTTCTTGATCGGGTTGATCTTGTTCTTTGCCATCAAGCGGATCAAGGCTTCTTCGAGTCACTTGAGTAGTCGGCTTCTTTGCTCTCTCGAATCACTTGTCTCTCTTGACTTGGTCATTTTTAGATCTCTGCGACCATCATTGCCTTTTTCTTTTCTTGTCTTTCTTTCAAGAAGATCTTCCTTTCTTCTTCATCCCCGTCTTGTTGACTACAGATATGGACAATCAATGGCATAGTGACACTGGTTGTCTGCAGTTCCAACATAGATACTCAACCTTTTGATCGACTCTTTCCATTCTTGGATTGTCACCTTTGATACTCAACTTTTTGATGATCTGTTCTCTTGGTTGGCCTATCATCCCTTGATTTGGAGGGAGCCGAGTGTCTTCTGGAAGATTCACCCTTTCTCTCTTGTAGTTCTTATTGAAGAACTTGTTGAACCTCTTAACCATCGGGGCTATTTCTTCGGGTCAATGACCTCTTTGACCTCGACTCTCTTTCCATCTTTAACAATTAGAGCACTGTTTTGGGTACATGGTTGTCTCTTCCTGGTCTTTTCTTCTCGGCAAACTCGTAGGCTTTGAGGTCCGAGAATAACTCATGGTTGGATGTCTTTGATAGGTCCATGGAATGTCTCGGTGCCATGACCTTCATTTCCCATTCACCGGAAGACTTTTTAGGATTTTCATACACATTTCTTCATGTATATTCCTTTCCAAGTGCGACATACTCATTTGTGATTTACGTGAACCGAGCATCTAGTTGATCCGGGTTCTCTCCCGAGATCATTTTGAAGTTCTCAAATTTACGACAAACCACGATAATTTGTTTTCTTTGATTTGCTCACGAGCCTTCACAAATCAATGTCAGCTTGTCCCATTTTTTAGCCGTTTTGCATGATTTGACTTTATTGAACATGGCTTTGTCCAAGGTTTTGTAAAGGATGTCCTTGGCTACATTGTCCAGGTTATATCTTTTTCTATCGTCATTTGTCCACTCGCTTCTTGGCTTTTCAACCATGACGATCCGGGAGCAATATCTTCTTCTCCTTCAAATTGCACTCTTGACAAACCGTTCACCTTTAAGATTTGCGAGAGGCCCATCTTCTATCACTATCCACATCTCATCATGTAATCTTTGATAGATGAGCACATATGAATTTTCCAATCATCAAATTCTTCAATAGTGAACATAGGGATGCGTGTCAAATTTGCTTCCATTATAATAACTTTTAATGATAAAAGGAGTTTCGAAAGTTTAAGTACTAAAGCGGACTTTGAAAAGTTTGGAGATCTAGTTCAAGAACTTGTGCGGAGGGTTCAATGAACCAACCGCTCTGATACCACTTGTAGGTCCCAAGGGGTGTAAGTGTAAGGTTTAGAAGGGGGTTGAATAAACCTTACCAAATTTTCGATTTAGTCCTTTTAAATCTCTGAGTTGATACTACATTGTGTCCTTGATGGACAGATCAATTTAGTCACTCAAGAGAGTTAATCACTAAACAAACTCAATCGAGTTATTAATGGAATAACTCAAATTAGCTCTAAATTAACTTGATTTGTGGTTTTGTTTTCATTGGAAGACTTAACACCCTTAAGTTTGATTAAGTAAGAGTTTAGTGCTTGGTTTAGTACTTATAATTTATCAAGTGGATAGCAAATTTATCGTGAGATATAAGCGATTAAAATTGCAAGAATTAAAGTCTTTGAAATGTAAATGACACAATGAAATTTTTATAGAGGTTCAAGATGGGGTAATTCTACTACTCCTCTCTTCTCCAACTCCTGGAGGAATCCACTAGGTAATTATCGGTTTACAAAGTGGTAAAAGTCCGAGATACAAGTCTTGATCACACACCAAGCTTGATCCTTTGGGACTTAGTCTAGAGACGCCTTGATCACTCACCAAGCTTCTCGTACGACTCAACTTCTTCACAGGCAGGCCTTGCTACTACTACAAACTCACTTGCTCAAGCTCTTTGGATTTGATCACGAAGCCCTCCAAAAGCTTAAGACTTGGCTCAACTCTTGAACCTTCCTACAATCCTTCCCGGAATGTAGACCCTTTGTTTTCAATATCTTCCTCTTCAACCGATTGAAGTTATCTTTCCTTCACAATTGAGTGTTGGATTGATGTTCTTCGTAATGTAGGCTTGAGGATTGAGAATATTTCATTTTCTAATATGCTTGTATATCTCACATGTGTGTCACCTCTTTTTTTTTTTTTTTTTTTCAAACAAACTCCTCGGCCTTTTATAGTGAACTTTCAAAAATTTGCCCGTTGAAGAGATAGGCTTATTTTTGAAAGTCACTTGCGTCGTTGGCTTGTCTTGTTACGATTCTTGGAATTGCCATTTCCTCGTATGAATTGTTCTTTCACCTTTTCGTAGTTCGACACGGTGTAGTGCTTCCCATTGTTCATTCCTTTTGCACGCTTCCTGGGGGTGAGCACTCGAGAAAGGTGGTATGGAGATATTACTTGTTTAAGTAATTCTCTTGATTTCTGTAACGGATCTTTTACACGATTATCTCGACTTGACTGCATTTCCTTGCTTTCCCAGGTGACTTAGAGTCGACTTCCAATCATGGATGACTCTTCCACACTTCAACTTGAGACTTGGCTTTTCTTGAGTTGACTTGATCGATGCTCCACTCACCGCATCTCACCGCTTCTTGAGAGTTCACATCTACTCTTCTTTGCCATACTCAAATGTCTCGCAATGAGTCTTCCTTCAAGTCTTGATTGTCTTCTTGCATGTTAGGCGTAGGCCGACTTAACTCCGCCTTGGCCACTCTATTTATTACAATGCATTTTACAACAAGAATTGGGGTGCCAACTTTCTATTCTAAGTTTTACATGGCATTCATCAAAATCTAAACAATAAAATTCCTAACAACATGCCATTTGAGCAATTTATTGTCAAGGATGGGACTTAAATGACTATACCAATAAATGCTACTCGGTGGAGATTTATTAAAAGGTCAACTTCTTTATTATCATGCTTATGAATGGTAGAAATGAATGGGTAAAATCAGTAGGGATGCAATAAGGGCCCAGCCCTAAAAAATTTAGGGTTGGGCCTATATTTCATAGGCCCTTATAACATCATGGTTTTTTAGCCCGGCCCTAATTGGCCTTAGGGCTAGAGCATGGCTGGCCCTTAGGGCTTTTTTTTTTCAACAAAGTTTTGGTATTTTATAGATTTATATTTAAATTTATACATATAATACTATCAAATCTAAATTTTGATCTCATTTATCAATTATTTTTTAATCTTGGCAAATTATAATTGATGAATATGAAGGAACATGATATAAAAATCCATGATTAGATTGTTTGAATATTAAATTGTTGATGTTATTTTATTAATTCATAAAATTATTTAGATGAAATCTCATCGATTGTTACTTAATTTTTATTAGATTATATTATATTAGTATTTGATATGATTAGAGATATTAAATTTAGAAGGATATGACATAATAAAATGAATGAAAAAAAGAAAAAATGAATTATAGGGCAGTAGTAGCCGACCTGGCCTGTAGGGCTACGGTTGGGCCTAGATTTTTAAGCCCTTATGACTTGAAAGATTTTTAGCTCTAGCCCTTAGGGGCTGTGGATAGGATAGGAGGGCGGCTATGCCCTTATTGACATCTCTAAAAATCGGACATCATCCCCCACTACCACCCAACTTTGGTAAACAAGCTAGCGGATCAACCAAAGAAAGAAGATGGGAACCTGATAAAATTGGTCCCTAAAAAGAAAAAAAAAAAAAGCAGGGGTCCCCCAAAAGAACAAAGATCAAAACAAGCTAAAGTGAAATCAAAAACGATTAAATATTTTAAATGCGGAGTTGAGGTCACAACAAAAGATATTGCCCTCTGCGAGTTCTTTGATTCAATTTTCACTCAATGAATGATGCGGTCGAGACTCAAGTGAAATATCACAAACGCCAACCAAAGTAGACGTATATAATATGTTGTTTTCTACTTGTAGTCAATTTCTTGTTACCAAAATAATATGAATTGACTTATGCTTACAGGTGAGAAAGGCAAGTCGAAGCAAGTCAAACCAACAAACAAAAAGGCAAATCAAGATTTAAGACCCCAAGAGTCCAAACAAAAAGCGCACCATCCATGTATGGTAAATTCTGGAGCAAAAAAGGCGGGATGTCACCGAGAGGTAGAAAGGAAGAAAAAATTTGTGAAACTTTCCGGTTTGTCGGTAGCCTCTATCCTGGAAAGATCAAGATAAGGGAAAAAAGCTACTATGAAGACCTTGTTGAAGATTTTGATGTGAGACATACTTGATGTTTATACTTGTGAAGTTTTTATGGATACATTTTGTGGATATCTTGTTATTGTATTTTGGATAATCAAGTTGCTATGATATTTTGTATTTTGTTGGTATTTTAGAACATGTGACGACATTTTACTATGTATTTTGTTATGGTATTTTGGATAATCAAATGACATTTTGGTATGGTATTTTGGAACATGTGATGACATTTTGTTATGGTATTTTGCATGATCGAGAGGGTATTTTATGACTTATTTTGGAATTTTAGAATGTCATGAGCAGAGTTGCTATAATATTTCCAAATTATTGCACATTTATGTTTGTTATGATATTTCAATTTCATTTTTTTGTCGAACACTTGGGAGTACATAAATACTAAACAATAAACAATATAAGTCCAATTACATCAAGATTACATGTACTTTGGAAATCTGAAACCTAAACAACAAACAACATAAGACCATTACATCAAGCTTACATAAACCTGAAACCTAAACAATGTACATGGAAACACAACACTGAAATCTAAGCTTCAATAAAGCACCCATGTGAAGAAGAACAACAACCATTACAACAAAAGCAACAATTTCGGTCATAGCTTCTCTCCTTGCTTTCTCAACTCTTCATCACGAGCAAATAGTCTTTAATGTAAGTTCGGAATGATGCTTCCACCTGTAGTTAATGGGTGGATCTTCCCAAGCAAAATAACCACATCCATCCCTCTACATGAAAATCGGGGACAAAAACAGAAACAAAATCGAGAGTTACGAAACATAAAAAAATTGAGATTTGGTTTGGATGAAACTTAATCTCGAGTTTATGCAATCATGAAATTTTATTTCATGATAGTCTTTGCTCCAACTTGTTTTAAGTTAAGATCTTCTTCCACAATCACAATACACAAACCAGGTGAGGAAGACGTCGCCATTGTGCAACCCTTTTTTTTTCTTTTTATGTTTTGAAATGAGTGAGAGTGTCGAATAGACAAATGAAAATGTAAAATGTATAAAAGAGGGGAAAAGCCACAAATTTCCTCCATTTTGCCACAAACAAATAGTTTTCCCTCCAAAAAAGTCCAACTAAGATACATGTCGGAATAACATTATCAACGTTTTTTATTTAAAATAAATATCAAGTAAGCATTTTCGGTCAAAGTTACCTGCTTCACATGAGGGTGACATGATCAAATGTTCAAAAATCGATCAAATAAAGGACTAAATGTCAAAATCAAAGTAAGTGCAGACTACATCTCCAAGAAGGTCCACTTAGAGGACAAATCAATTTTGCCCATAAAATTGAGTTACATTTTTGTTAAATCAAAGGACATATCTATCAAATACCACTATAAAATGGTTATGATATTTAGCCTTTTTAATAGAATATTATATTATTATTTTTCTTGTTAAAAAGTAATGTAAAAGAAAATAGCTTAATGTTTTAGTCAAAAAAGGTGACTTGATGACTGACTTTATGTTGGGAAATTTATTTTATATATTTTGATGAATGTCATGTAAAACTTAAACTAGAAAGTTGACATCCCATTTTTCTTGTAATTTACATTGTAATAGATAGAAATTTGGAAAAGTGAGTCAAGTCATTACGCCCGGAAATACAAGAAGTCAATCAAGATCAAGTGAAGATTCCGTGGGAACAATAGTATGGCCAAGATAGAAGACTAAGAACTCGATCAAGATGTATCGGTTGAGGAACAAAGTATGTGAAGAGTCGATCAAAGTCAACTCAAGAAGCCAAGTCTCAAGTTGAAGTGATGATGAGTCATCCAATGATTGGAGCGACTCAAGTCACCTGGGGAAAAAGCGACGAAGAGGAGTTAATCGAAATGAATCCGTTGCCGTAAGTCAAGAACATTACTTAAATAAGTAATACTTCCATGCTTTGCCAGTCTTAAAGTGCTCATCCCGGAGCGTGCGAAGGAATAATCGAATGGGAAGCACTGCACCTCGTGTCAGAACCTAAAAAGCTGCAAATTCATTTAATACGAGGAAGGGTCTACATCTCAAGATTGAGGACCAAGAAAAGACAAGCCAACAAACACAAGTGACTTTTGAAATTAGCCTATCTCTTCAACGGGAAGATTTTCAAAAGTTCACTATAAACGGCTGAGGAAATACGTTGAGAAAAGGTTACCTTGCACACATGAGAAATCAAGCATTATTCAAGCTATTAACCTGCAAATACTCTCAAGAATATTCAAGCAAATCCTCAAGCCCTCGAAACTAGAAGGAAATCGATCTAACACAAGCTGTGAAGGAAAGACAACCTCAAATCTGTTGAAGAGGAAACTTTTGAAGAATCAAAAGGGGTCTACTTTCCAAGGAGGATTGTAGGAAGGTTCAAGGTCGAACCAGTATCAAGTTATTGGAGGGCTTCGTGATCAAATCCAAGAGCTTGAGAAAGTGAGTCAAGTAGCAAGGCAATTTTGCCTGTGAAGAAGGCTGGTCGGAAGAGAAGCCCACCGTATGATCAAGGTTGTCTCTACACTTTGTTGACCACTTTGTAAACGGATCTTTTACATAGTGGATTCCTCTAGGAGTTGGAGAAGAGAGGATTAGAAGAATTACCCCATCTTCGAACCTCTATAAAAATCAACTATGTCATTTATTTTTCAGCACATTTACATTTCTGCATACTTACATTATATCTGCTGATAAACTTATTTGCTATCCAACTGTTTAATAACTAAGTGCCAAAATCAAGTGTTAAAACAAGTTTAAAACAATTCAAATGGTGTTAAGTCTCCCACGATAAAACCAATACATCCAAGTTAAAGTTCGGGTTAAGCAAATGAGTTATTCTATAAACAAAATCTATCGAAATGCATTGAGTAGCTAACTCTTTGAATAACCAACTTAGCAGTCCCTCAAGGATGCAGCTGTTCGAGTTAACTCTGTAATATTTTAAAAGGACTAAAATCGAAAAGTTAGTAAGGTTTATTCAACCCCCCCTTCTAAACCTTACTCACACCCCTTGGGACTTACAAGTGGTATCAGAGCGGTTGGTTTATTGAGCCTTCCGCACTGGTTACTGAACTAGATCTCTATCTTTTCAAAAAGGTTTCAAACACTTGTATTTTCAAAATCTTTCATTTTTAGCAAAGTTACTATCATGGAAGCAAATTTGACACGCATTCCTATGTTCACTGTTGAGGAATTTGATGACTGGAAAATTCGTATGCAGGCTCATCTATCTGCTCTACACGATGAAATGTGGCTTGTGATAGAGGATGGGCCACTGCAAATATTGAAAGTGAACACGGCTGTAAGGAGAGCAGCTGCAGCTGAAGGAGAAGAAACTGTTGCTAAAGAAAGAACAGCCATGGTTGAAAAACCAAGGACTGAGTGGACAAATGATGACAGGAAAAGATACAACTTGGACAATGTGGCCAAGGACATACTCTACAAGACTTTGGACAAAGCAATGTTCAACAAAGCCAAATCTTGCAAAACAGCAAAAGAAATCTGGGATAAACTGACTTTTATTTGTGAAGGATCAGAGCAAATTAAAGAAAATAAATTATCTGTTGCTGTTCAAAAATTTGAAAATTTTAAAATGTTTGCAGGAGAATCTATGGATCACCGGATGCAAGATTCACGAGATCACAAATGAGCTTTCGGCTCTTGGAAAGGTGACCTACCAACTTAGGTAGAGACAGGTCTACTTGGGGCGAGTCTGTCTTTAGCTGGATCTTACCAAGGAAAGTAAAAGCTCAAGCAACTCAACCTACCCTCTTTGGGGACCAAGATCATTCTTGAAGGTCCTGCAAGGATAGGGAGGCATGTGTGGGGAAGTAGACTCAAATCGCATTTAATAGTCAGTACGGTTGAGAATGACATAAAGGAGAGAGTAATTGTGAAATGATAGATAGATGGCGGCATTTATGATCAATGATAAGACATAAATGCGGGAGGCGGCTCGAGAGAAGGGGCATTTAATGCGAAGGACATTCCCTGACTTAGTCATTAATGCGACCGGGTTTTAAGGCATAAAGGAGGGGCGGGTTAAAGGATTGCCTGCCAAGAAGTAAGTATGCTCAGGGGGAGACCTGCCAGAAGTGACCCGTAGGGAAGGGAGACCTGTTAGGGAAGTAACTTTGCATACTGAGGGAAAATACTAATCAAGGCCCAATCGCTGGGCGACACGTGGAGCTCCTGGGGAGGGAGAAAGGGGCCAAATTCGGGTATAAAAGGGAGCATTCTTATGCCAAGAAGAGGTTAGACTTCAGATCATATATTCACTTCTATAATTATACACTTTAAACACTGTTCAATATTCTTCTCTTCCATCACCTGACTTTAGCATCGGACTGCCGACGCCGGAGACCACTCCGATTGAGGCTTTGCAGGTGCAGGGAGGAGTGGAAGTTGGAGCCTTGATAGTCCAGCTCATCTAGGACAGATCAAGTGGCGCCATCTGTGGGAAATTTCTGAGTTCGAGACGTGAGTATGAGTGGATCAGGAACGAAGGGTAAGGAAACTCTGATGGCACCAGATGGGGTGGAAGTGACGCCTGGTATCTCGGGAGCACGCCGGAGGGATCATTGCTTAATACCCCTGGTGTGACCCCTGGGTCTTTCGTAGATCGATTGCCAAGGGTGAATCTGAGTGAAGAATCGGAGTGCCGATGCCGGAGACCCCTCCGGTTTAGGCTTTGCAGGTGCAGCGAGGAGCGGAAGTTGGAGCCTTGATAGTCCAGCTCATCCAGGACAGATCAAAAGGAATACACACAAAAGGAGATGTGTATGAAGATCTTGAGGAGCCTCCCAGCTGAATGGGAAATGAAGACTATGGCTCTAAGACATTCAATGGACCTCTAAAAACATCCAATCATGAGCTATTCTCGGACCTCAAAGCCTATGAGTTTGAGCCGAGAAGAAAAGATCAAGATGAGACAAGCTTGTACCCAAGACAAAGACCGATAGTCAAGGATGGAAAGAGAGTCGAACCAAAGAAAGCCATAGACCAGGAGGAAATTGCCTAATGGTTAAAAGATTCAACAAGTTCTTCAATAAGAACTATAAGAGAAATAAGGGTGAAACCTCCAGAGACATTCACTCCCTCTAAGTCAATGGAAAATAGGCCACCCAAGAGAGCGAGCATCAAAGGTTGAATATCGGAGAGCCGATAACCCAGGACGAAAGAGGCGATCAAAGAGCGAGAACCTGTGTTGAACCGCAGACAACCAGGACATTTTGCGCTTGATTGTTCCTATCCACCACCAACAAATATAGGAATGAAGAAGAAATAAAAGTCTGTGAGAGAGAAAGAAGACAAGTTGAAGCCGCAAGACTATGTTAGTCAAGCAAGATTGCTAAGAGATTTTTGGTTTGTCAAGCCATTAACATAACATCTTTGTACCTCAAAATAGATGCATAATAAATGCAGACAATTAACCAAGACTCCCTACGAGATCCGGACAAGGAGAAAGCCAAATGTTAGGTACTTCAGGATATTTGGATGTAAATGCTTCATCCATAACAATGGCAAAGATAATTTGAAGGCTTTCGATGCTAAAAGGTGATGAAGGTATCTTTTTTGGATACTCACCGATTGCAAAGCCTATAGAGTCTTGAACAAAAGGACTTTGGTCACGAAGAGAGTCTATCCATGTGGTTTTTGATGAACCTAATGTGAATGGAGAAGACATTGAAGAGTTAGTGACAAAAATCGAATCGACCAACTATGCGAAGAGTCCCTATGTTAAAGTCAAGTAAGAGCAATCAACCAAGATGAAGATGAAATAGCTTTGAATCTCAAAGACAAACTGAAAGTCTACAAACAATGACAATGAAAGAGTGTTCAAGACAACTTAGTCATGAGATTAAACCCAACTGACTTGCTCCAACCTGATGTGAGATGGCTGAGAGACCATCCACCAGAGTTAGTCATTGGAGATGTCAGAGATGGTGTAAGAACCAGATCCAGAGCACAACAAGAAGCAATGTTCACTTGTTTTTATTTCCCAAATAGAGCCAAAAGATGTGTCTCAAGCATTGGATGACACACATTGGATTCAAGCCATGCAAGAAGAGTCAATCGCTTTGAAAGAAACAAAGTATGGGAATTGGTGCGAGAGACCAACCCATCAAAATGTTATTGGCACAAAATGGGTTTTCAGAAACAAGATGAATGAGGAAGGATCTGTGGTAAGAAACAAAGCAATATTGGTAGCCAAAGGGTATTGCCAAGACGAGGGAATAGATATTGGTGAAACCTTTGCTCCTGTTGCAAGATTAGAAGCAATAAGGATGTTTCTTGCCTATGTTGCACATAAGAACTTTATTGTGTATCAAATGGATGTAAAAAGTGCATTTTTGAATGGACTATCCTTGAGGAAGAAGTCTATGTTGAACAACCTCCAGGTTTTGAGCGTAAAACTATTGGAGATAAGGTGTACAAGCTAAAGAAAGCATTATATGGATTGAAACAAGCACTAAGAGCATGGTATAATACTTTGTCTCAATTTCTAATTGACAATGGATTCACCAAAGGCAAAGTGGACAGAACACTCTTCAGAATTCAAGATGGAGAGAGTATACTACTTGTTCAAATATATGTGGATGACATCATTTTGGATCCACAAATAAAGAGTGTGATAAGTTCTCAAACCTAATGCAAGGCAAATTTGAAATGAGCATGATGGGAGAGTTGACCTTCTTCCTAGGACTTCAAGTCAAGCAATTGAAGGATGGAACCTTCATAAGTCAAACAAAGTATACCAGAGATTTAATGAAGAAATTTGGTATGGAAGAGAAGTCTTCTGTGAAAATACCAATGAACACATTAGTCAAGATGGACATGGATGCAGATGGCAAGGTTGTAGATCAAACAAGATATAGAGCACTCATTGGATCATTGATGTACTTAACGGCCCGATGAGACCGGACATCACCTTTGCGAAAAGAGGTGTATGTGCAAGATTCCAATCGCACCAAAAGAGAGCCACATGACCGATTAAGAGAATCCTAAGATATTTGAAGGGATGCCAGAAGTTGGCTTATGGTATCCAAAGGAAGGTGGATTCAAGCTTATTGGTTATCGACTACTCGACTATGCTGGATGCAGAGTTGACAGGAAAAGTACCTCTGGTACATGTCAAATGCTTGGAAATAGATTGGTTTCCTGGTTTAGCAAGAACAAAACTCAATAGCCACATCTACAAACAAGTAGAGTACATAGTTGCGGGTAGCCTCACAGCCCAAGTCTTATGGATGAGACAACAAATGAGAGATTATGAGATTGAAGAAAAGAGATTCCAATTATGTGTGATAATACAAGTGCTATTGCAATCACTCGGAATCATGTGTTGCATTCAAGAACAAAGCACATTGATGTCGTATCATTTTATAAGAGATCATGTTGAAATGAAAGACATCACTTTGGAATATATCTCAACCGATAAACATTAGTGACATATTCACCAAGCCCCTTTGTGAATCAAGATTTGAAGAGCTTAAGAATGAGCTAGGGTTAATTGAGCCGAGTTGACACTCGAAGACTCAATCGGAAGAGATAGAAGATGAAAAATTGAGTAAAAAGCAAATTTCACTCAACAAAAGTGAATCAACCGTGTATCGGAAAGTTAGTCAGACGAGTTAGCTAACAAATGAGTCACTAATGAAAAGAGAGAAGCAGAGTTAAGTCATATTTGACATAAGCTGAGTCATTTATGAGCTAAGTGACAAAAACACAATTTTTTAATGAGCGGGAATATTTTTAAGGATGACGTCGGCGTAATAATGACGTGTCTGAAAAAGTCCGCATAAGCATATGATTGGATATAAATGTTGCCGCATTAAATGCAAGGAATTAAATGCGGTTTGACGTGCTAAATCTGAACGTTGATCTTGATCAAAATTTCAAAATCCGAAGACATGTCCTTTCATAACCCTTATATATACTTTTTCCAGCTTTCTCTCTCACATACGAAAACTGTTCATCTTCAAGCAAAAACGAGCAACATTATTTCTCTCTCGAAAACCCTAAGTGTCCTCAAGCAAGTTCGTCGATTTTTAATCGGTAAAAGTCTATGAAAATGGCACCAAAGTTCGACTTTGTCAAGCTCTCAAAGCAAATCCACTCGAGAACGCCGGACTTTGAAGAATGGTGAAACAGGGTTCCGATGAAACCCTTGTCAAGAAAATCGCTTGAATCGCTAGAAAAGTCGGTCTTAAGGCTTTTCGACTTTGGAATACTCGCACACCTACCTAGAAGAGGTGGCGAAGTTCTATGTTAACGCTGAAGTGCGAACGAAGGAATCAAGTCTTCTATCCACCGCAAGGACATAATGATAAATGCTAAGGACCTTGCGGAGCACTACTTGTTGCCATCGGAAGGCATGAAGGAGATTAATGAAGCTGATGTTGATTTGGCTGCTGCGTGGAAAGAGGTAGCCAAACCAGAGTGTCTTTCGCTAAAGTGGTCTACACAAGAAGAAATTCTTTGAAGGACGACTATCGTAAGTTGATGGATGTCGTCTCCAAGTGTGTAGACATGAAGTTTGGCAGCTTCAACCAGCTGTCAAAGACTAAGCTGATCGTCATGGCTGCGATCATGCATGGCAAGAAATTCAACTGGGCTGAGTTTGTGTACAGCAGACTCTGCCAGAATGTGATGAATAAGTCGTTTAAGGAAGATGGATCCTTTAATTTGTAGGATCTCTTGGATATGGCCTCGTGATTGGCCACTTAATGGAAGTGAAGGGTATTCCCCTTCAACATGGAAAACCCTTCCATGTCAACAAGAAGATGTTCAGGGCTAACCTCTCTAGAGCCCAGAAGAGAGCCCACGTGAAGAAGGCGAAAACAAGTGAGGGGGAATCAGCTCAACCTGAGGACACAACTGCTACCCCTCCACCGAAGAAGAAAGCTGCCCCTGCAGCTAAGAAAAAGGATGCACCTGCCCGTGCAGCTGAGTCGCCTGCCCCTGCAGTCGAGGGAGAGGAGGAACACCATACTCCTTCTCCTGCTATCAAAAAGAAGAAGCGCACTACCAAGCCAAGGAAGGCAGCTGCGAAAGCCATCACCTTCCAGGAACCAGAGAATGTAGAAGAAGAGGTTCCCTTGCTACCCAAGAGAAGAAGACTGGTTAGGCAGTCTGAATTGGAGAAGACAGCTGAATCTACGACTCAGCTAGAGAAAGCATCCGAGACTGCTGAAACTCAGGAAGTGCAATCTCCTGAAGTAATTGATGAATCTGACAAAACTGTTGAAGGTCATCAGCAGAGTCCCGATGAAGACTCAGCTGGGCGTCAGACAGGCGAGGGAAGCAAAGCAGCTGAGACAATTGAACATCCCGTTGAAAAAGTTGTCTCTCCACCTGCTACTGACGCTGCTGAAGACGAGGAGCAGCAGAGTATCTTGCCTTCAATCCCTGAAAAGGAAGGACAAGAAGAAGACGATGACGATGATATTATTATGTACTCTCAAGTATACCCAGACATTCAACGCCGTCTCAGAGAATGGAGAGCATGGAAGCTATATCACTCAAGGGCGTAGTTTGCTCACCCTGAGTACATTGAGAAAGAGGAGGAATCGCTGCGATTTCTTGGAGTCAATACTGTGCTTCAGACCCTGGATGAAGATAACTGCATGGATATTCTCCACATCTTTAAGGAAAAGGAAAAAAAAAAGCGACGAGGAAGCACAAGCTCTTGAGAAAGCAAAGATGTGCACGTTCACTGGAACTCACGAGCATACTCATGAAAATCTAGTTGAGTACACAGACAGTGACGAGGATATGGATCCCATTGCTACAACAGAGAAGTCAAACATGCAGCACGCAATGAGAGAATCTAGGCAGTTGCATGAGCAACAATTATTTGAAGGACCAGGAGAGTCGTCTCAATCTCTCCTGCAAATCGACCCTTTGGGAGTGGTGCGATGATTGCCACGCACATCGCCGCAGCCTACGTCCCGGTCAATCGGAGGATGGGTCCAAGGGAATTGGCAATGAAACTGGGACTTTGGGAACCCAAGTTGAGCCAACCCCTGAAGAAGGTATTTTACCACCTGACCAGCGGTTGAGCATTCAAAAGAAAAAGCCGCGAGTCAGGAGCAGAGTGACCCTATCATCACCTCACCCGTGTGCCACGGTAAGGGAACTCTCTCCACTGCAGCAGGGTCGGAGAATGCTGCAGAAGACTCTAACTTGAAGTAAGGAGGCGAAGTAGAAACTGAGAAAGAACCACATCAGATTGATATTGATGAAGCTCGGACAGTTGAGTATGTCCTAGCTGAAATGTAAGCTGCTTTGAAGGCGTCGATGACACTGTTCTTACAATGAGGCACGGATAGAGATGCCCGGGAGTTAACACTGCAGGCGGTGAAAGTGCAATCCTAGGGGTTGAAACTCCTATGGATGCCATGGTCCAAGACCCTAAGACAGATTTTGCAATCGCTAGAAGGGAATATTGAAGGCCTCATTGCTAGCAGATTGAGGCTTGAGATCACCGGAGGTAGTGAAGGCCCAAAGGAGGTTGAGACTTCCCTGGGTAAAGTTCAAGAGACTCGACATTCCTCCAGTCCAAAGCGCTGAAATTGAAGAAGAGATAAGCGCACTTCATGACTCCCAGGAGTACCTTGATACATCATTCTTGGGGTCTGAAGATGAAGCTGAGTCCACCCCCGTTGCAGAACAAAGGGACCCAGCCGAGAATGTTCTCAAAACTATGAGTCAGCTAAGTGATAAAGCTGCTCGTCAAAAATTCAATTTCGATGATGAGCCAAGCCCCCAGATTTCATCATCATCTGATGACACTGATGATGCAGCAGAGGAATCGGTTATTCACTTAGAAAAATCCACTGAGACCGAAGACGCTGTTAAGACAGCTGAGGCTCAGTCAGCTGGGCAAATACCTCAACTGCCCCAGCTGAGACATTCTCCACTACGCAGGCTCCCACAGCTGCAACAGTAACGACTACACCAGCTCCGTCACAGGCTCCCACAACTGACGAGTGACCAGTGCCGACGAAGCTATTGCAGCTGAGGCACGAAGAGCTGAATCATCACAAGCACAACCCTCACAAATAATCCCATATGTGAGTGATGATGCCTTTCAACGGTATTCCTTTTTCACGCCGATCCTACCAGATTTGGAAGAAGAGACCGCTGCTGAACAACGGAGATTCATCGTGAGAGAAGATCTAATCATCCCTACTGACACAATTGTTCCAAATAGAGTTCAACTTTGTCAAGAGTGGCTGCACTAAATCAATCAGTGAGGCAGTGAGTTTCGTGAAATCTTCAAGAAGATTTGTGAAGAGATTGAGAAGATTGAATGGCATCAGGCCTCTCTCAATTTAAGACGGACAACAGGGACGCTACCCTCACAGCAGATTTGAGAGGAATAGTGGTACGGATCCGAGAATGGTCTCAATAGCAATCTGCCATGCGAATCGAGCAAGTTCGTTATTTCAAAGCACTATATGGCAGAATGCTTGTCTGGATGGCTGACAATGCTGACATCAAACAAAGGATGCGGGCGTATATTGAAAGGTTGCATGCATCTCACAAAATAGAATCGAGTCATTGCAAGAATTCCGAGAGAAAAGAAATTTTGCGCTGAGAACTCAATGAATGATAAATTCAGCCTTCTCATGGCTGAAATGAAGTTGGTGGTAGCCGAGTCCAAGGTTACTCGCTCTGAATTTCGAACAACGGCTTATGCAAAGAAATAGACTCAAAATGTAATTCCATTCTCGAGAGACTTCGACTTTATGCTCGCAGAGCATGTTCCCCAGGGTCCCTCTTTCCTTTGATGATGCCAAAAAGGGGAAGAGGACTCCTAAGAGAAGTTGAAAGAAGAGAAGTTGAAGGAATCAAGCTAAGAAAGCCGAGAAGAAAGGAAAAACAATTGAGGGGAACGTGCGAAAGATTTAACCTTGATGATAGTTGAAACCCCCCAGCAAGGTCAGGTTACTGCCTCCATCATGAGCAAACTCCCTGTAACCCTACCAATGGGACACTCCGTTGTGCCAATAGCAGAAAGAAGGAAGATCATTGAAGCAGAAATTGAGGAGTTCTCCGAAAAACAGAAAGCTCGTGTTCAAAAGATCTTAAAAGAGCATGGTGGACTCCCAGCTGAATTAATCAAGGCTCTAATTGACCCTCCTAGTGAATTAATGCAGCACGTTGGATCTGAGCCTAGATCCATGGAAGAATTAAAAACACTGGAAGCTGAAGGCTACTTCAAGGGACTGTCTCTAACCAAAGCATGGGATCTATACTGGGAAAAAGGACTGGAGGTGTGCAAGACAGCTGAGAAACAGCAAAGCTCTAGAAGACACTCAGCCGGAAAATCCAAAGCTCCTATGCAGTACACTCTCAGAGAAAGAGGAGCTGAGTCAGGAAAAGAGCGAAAAAGGGATATCGTGTATTGGGTCAGGGCAACCACTTGGCAAATTTAGAAGATCAACGCAAAATTGAAGAAGCCAAAAGAAGATGGCAGCAGAAAGTGCCAAAGCCACACGTGAATGGGAGGAAAGGCAGAAAAGGGATGACTCTGCTGCAAAGAGAGCTTACGAAAAGAATAAGAAGGAAGAAGAAAGGAAAAAGAGAGAAGAAGAAGATAAAAAGAGAAAAAGAGGCGATGACTTGACAAAGTCAAGAAGAGAGGAAAGAAGAGAAAAAAGGCGTTGATGTCTTGCTTTGCGAACCTTTCTTGTATTTTACTTGTGTAAATACACTTTTGTAAGTCATCTGTATACTTAGTGAAGTTTTCTGTAATTTTTCACTTTGTATAAGTATCCTAGCATAAATGTCTGTATTGTTGCTTTGATATAGAATGCTCACGATACCAAATGTAAACAGATGTGTAAAGGACAAGAATACTATGATCAATAAAACGATCGATTCTACGCATACATTCTTTGTTATTCTTGCATTATGCGTATGTATCTTTGTTGTTTATATTTTGTTGAATGTTTTTAAGTTTTGGCATCATCAAAAATGGGAAAATTGTTGGGAAATTTATTTTATAGATTTTGGTGAATGCCATGTAAAACTTAAACTAGAAAGTTGACACCCCATTTTCCTTGTAATTTACATTGTATTAGATAGGGCTGGAAAAGCTGAGTCAAGTCGATTCGCTGAAATACAAGAAGTCAATCAAGATCGAAGTGAAGACTCATTGTGGAACAACCGAGTATGGCCAAAATAGAAGATCAAGAACTCGATCAAGATGTATCGGTGAGAATAGCTATGTGAAGAGTCGACAAAGTCAACTCAAGAAGCCAAGTCTCAAGTTGAAGTGAGCGGATGAGTCATCCAATGATTGGAGCGGATTTCGAGTCATCTAGGGAAAAAGCGCAACGAAGAGGAGTTAATCGAAATAAATCCGTGGTACGAAGTTAAGAACATTACTTAAATAAGTAATACTTCCATGCCAGTCTTAAAGTGCTCATCCCGTGAGCGTGCAAAATGAATAAACCAATGGGAAGCACGCACCTCGTGTCGAACACGAAAAGTCGCAAATTCATTTAATACGAGGAAGGGTCTACATCTCAAGATTGAGGACCAAAAAAGACAAGCCAACGAACACAAGTGACTTTTGAAATCAGCTATCTCTTCAATGGGCGATTTTCAAAAGTTCACTATAAAAGGTGAGAAAATACATTGAGAAAAGGTTACCTTGCACACGAGAAATGAAGCATTATTCAAGCTATTAACCCGCAAATACTCTCAAGAATATTCAAGCAAATCCTCAAGCCGAAACTCGAAAATCGATCCAACACAAGTTGTGAAGGAAAGACAACCTCAAATCATTGAAGAGCAAACTTTTGAAGAATCAAAAGGGTCTACTTTTCAAGGAGGATTATAGGAAGGTTCAAGGTCAAACCAGATTATCAAGTTATTGGAGGGCTTCGTGATCAAATCCAAGATGTCACGCCCCTAAACGCGACGCGACAACGATCAATCACTTAAACAAAATAATTCAATAGTAAACCAATGATACAAACTCCAAGTGAAATAGAGTCTAATGCGGCGGAATAAAATACACACAAGTACAAATTACATCTTAAGGTCCAACGGAATCCGAATACAACCCAATCCATTATCCGAATTTAACTTACACCAAACAGAACAAAATGAAAAGTCCAACAATAATAAAAGTAAAAGGAGTGTCGCTCCACATCAACAAAGAGGAATTCAATCAGTGGTAGGTTCGACGTCTTCAACATACTCTTCATCTAAATGTTAGAAAACGGGAGGGAGTGAGACAAAAATCTCGGTGGATGGGGTGATCGTGTGCAAGTGTGGCGATATATATAGTTAATGAGAAAACGGTTGTATGAAAACGCGTGAGATGTGATGCATGTTTTCATACATAGCCCATAAAGCATCGTGATAAATATATATTAAGTAATATATTTATATAGTTTAAGAAATAGTTCGTGGTCACACAGCGCGATGATTCAAGCGACAGGAGGATTGCGTGCAAGTGTAGCGCCAATCCCATGCAAGACAATTAGTGGTTGCGTCAAGTGTAGCGCCAACCCATGCATTACAAGTAGCGGTTGCGTCTTGATCAGTGTAGCACCAACCAAACTTTCCGTTCAACTCCTAAATCGTGTGGATCGAGCATTCCTTCATTCTTCCTTGTAACTCCCCGTTCGCATGATGGTCCAAGACTGTCACCTTATTGCTCCATAGGCAAAGACAAAATCCACGTTGGAGCTAGCAAGGCTCGGATTCGTCATAATCATGATTATACCTCAAGTACTACGACCCGTTTCCCTCGACAAACTCCGTCCCTCGATTGCGGGATTAGGGCGATGGGGCGGAAGAGTGGAATAGCGGCCGAGCTGCCGGTTCCATCCCCGACGTATCCACTCCGATTGTGTGAGCTCGACACACCAAGTTGACTCATGCAAAAAATTAAATACACGCGTTCGGGTAGTCAACCAGGCAATGAGTATATTGATTCGGGAAGCGATTCATGAAAAGTTTTTCAAAAATTTGCGTAAGGTAATTATGGCATTGGTGGAGTTATTTGGATGAAGATGATTATCGGGAGGATAAGCAATCTTCGATATCTTGAAATATTAGGCGGAACATAAGTCCCGTTATAGATTCAAATCGCAAGACGTGGAAGTCGCCCGCGATCGGTATTAATCGGTCAAGGCGGTCCGATAAGTCAGGGTTTTTGAGAAAATAAAATATTTTATTTAAGAATTGAAATTAGAGGGTCCAGGGCTGTTTTAGTAAAAGAAAAATAATTTGAGTTAGGTCCTTGATAAAAAGAAATTTTACAATTTAGCCCCGTTTTGTAAAAACCAATACTTTTGGGGTTAAAATTTGAATAAATAAATATCCCGACCTTGAACAATTATGAGGTCAGTTCCTAAATTCTCCAAATTGTTCAGAGATTCAGGTTTTTGAAGTTTTGAGGTCGAGTTTTTATAAAATTCTCATATTGGCCCCAAATTTGTTAAAATTGCCATTTCGACCCTAAGTTTAAAATAATTGGAACTCACAAACCGGAAGGGATTTTAATGTGATTCCAGTTGGAAAATGTCACTATGGTTAATGGGATATTGGGACAAAAGCAGTTTTAAAAAGAAATAAGTTTAGGTTCTTTAACTTTTGAAAATTTCATTTTTGTCCCATTTTGAAATAATTGCCTTTAAGGCTTTTTAGGGGTCCAATTGTTATGAAGTTTAAACCTTGGGTCCAAAATATAATTAAGTTATAGTTAAATTAGTATTTCCAGGTGCATGGGCTGCATAAGTCCTGGAAATTTCATTTGGGTCCTCAAGTTTAATCTTTTACACTTTAGTCCTTCAACTTTTATAAAATTACTTTCCAAACTCTAAACACTTGGATTTTTGGAATACACTTAAAATATGTTATTTCCAGTCCCTTAAGAGTTAAAATTTCAAATTTCAAAATTAGGGTCTGGTACAGTTTCGAAATTTGCAAAATAGCCCTTAAACTTCTCAAATTTTACAATCTAGTCCTTGGACTTTCAAGGGTTGATTTTATTTATCTAAAAACTTTTAAAACTTTATTAAAATATCAAAACACAATTTTTGAACCTGAGTTCAGTCCCAAAATTCGAAAATTATAGAGGGGTCCCTTAAATTTTATTTTTCTTGCAATTAAGTCCACCAACTTTCTATTTTTGCATTTTAAGTCCAAAAGTTGAAATTTAATCAATTATGCTCGACTTGTCCAGGTTATAAATCATTCAAAACATAGATTTCAAGAGTCATACACATACATATCCTTCTCATACAAAATTTCATCAAGTATAACAATAAAATGTGCATGTATGCCCTATTTTTTGATAAATCACATTTTTGAGCAACACTTGAGAATTTTTCCAACTTGATACAAGAAAATAGCATGCAATACATAATATATATCTCAAGTGCTCAATAACGAAATACTACATGCATATTTTCAATTTAAAACACCTAGAAGTTGAAAGAATTTTTCCACCCACCTCGTAGTAGTTTCTCGGGTTGATCTAAAATGTGGTCTTCTTCCTTGAATCAACTTCTTGACTCAAACTCTTGAAGATCAGCCCCTAAATGGTATCCAAACCATATTTTGGTGTTAAAATTAAAGTCTCAAGTCTAAAGAAAATATACTAATACCAAATGGTTACTACTCACCTTAATATCTTCAAGTAGTCTCAAAAATGGAAATTTTCCTTCAAGCCTCTAACCTCCACTTGAGATGATGTAGGTCAGCTCCTAAACTCCAAAAATTTATATTCTTGAGTCAAAAATTAATTCTTCATGTTGTCAAGAGAAAAATACTAAAACCATAATTTTCTCACCTTAATAATATGTAATCTTGAATTTCCTCTTCAAGCTTGTAGTCAAATCTAGGTCTCTAATTCTTCAAGAATTTTCTCTAGGAGTACCTCAACAAGAAGGATTCAACATTATTAGATGGTGAAGGTATAAGGTTGAGGATTGGAGAAGAAAAATAGAGTTGGGAGAAATGAAGATTTTCTTACCTTATGCTTGAAGAATTTGATCCTTTAGAGAGGAAAATGGAAGCAAGTCTTGTTTTTATGATAATTATGAAATGAATAATATTGGTAGTTAAAGAACAAAAATAACAAAAATGATTGATTCCCCTAAGACAAGGAGCCAAAAGTTGGAGGGAATAATAATCATGGTGTTGGTATTTTTATTTATTAGAATTTGGTGGAAAGAAAAGTTTGTCCATCCTTTAAGCATGTGACCAAAAGTTGAGAAAAAATAATAATATATATATGTAAATATATATATATACATATATAATTGTAGGTCTTGAAAAGAATATGAAACAACCTCCCCATTTATGGTAATTTTCGAAATTTTTTTAAAAATATAAAAAAAAAAATATTTTTTTTTTTTAAAAAAAATTGATTGGGAAATTGGTTGGGATGAATTATAGAATAAGATGAAATATTAGGATAAGGATTGGAATGTACTCCTAAATTGTTGGAGGTCTAATATTCCTAAAGTAGTAGTCATTCGATCAAGTATTAATACTAGAGGAAGAATATAAAATTGCTAAGCTCTAAAAATGCGAAATGCGTAATTGACGTTGGAAGAAATAAATAAAAATAGAGTCGAGTTTCATTAATAATAGGTTTGTGATACATAGCCGAATAAATAATCACTACATAACACCGAATCTCACGTTAAAATTCGGGGTCTCACATTCACCCCTCCTTAAAAGAATTTGGTCCCCAAATTCTCTTTAGAACAATTCTGGATATTGATTCCTCATGTCTTCTTCCATCTCCCACGTTGCGTCTTCGTCTCGGTTGTGATTCCGCCATACAACTTTAACCATTGGAATCTCTCTGTTACGCAACTGACGTACCTGCTGGTCAATGATTCTGATTGGTTTCTCGGTGTAAGATAAATTTTCCATTAGAGGAGGAGCATCACGAGTGATGATGTGCTCAGGATCTGGTTGATACCTTTTCAATCTCGATACATGGAATACATCGTGCATTCCCGCGTACTGTGCCGGTAACTCAAGTCGGTAGGCTAACTTCCCGATCCTCTGCAAAATCTTGTAAGGTCCAACATATCTCGGACTCAACTTGCCTCCTTTCTTTGGATTGATCAATCCTTTCCGTGGAGACAGTCTGAGGAATACTTCATCTCCGGCTTCAAATTCCAAGTCCTTTCTCCTCTTGTCTGCGTAACTCTTTTGGCGGCTCTGAGCTGTGCGGATCCGTTCCTTAATCAACTTGACCTTCTCCATGGCCTCCTGAACTAAGTCGACCTTTGGAATCGAGGGCGACTTTCGTTTCTCTTTTGGAGTCCATTGGTCATCAATCTCCCAGTGTAGTGGAGATCTACACTTTCGCCCGTACAAGGCTTCGTAGGGTGTCATCCCAATTGTGGCCTGATAGCTGTTATTATAGGCGAACTCGGCCAATGGTAAGTACGAATCCCAACTTCCTTGGAAGTCCAACGTGCATGCTCGCAGCATGTCTTCCAGGGTTTGAATTGTTCGCTCCAGACTGGCCATCAGTTTGTGGATGTCTGTGCTGTGCTTTGAAACTTAGCGAGGTACCCAATTCCTCATGTAAGCATTTCCAGAATCTGGAGACAAATCTCGGGTCTCTGTCTGACACTATGTCGACTGGCACTCCATGCAGTCGAATGATCTCTCGGATATAAATTTGCGCAAGTTTCTCGCAAGTCAGTCGGTTTTTCTTCATGGGTAGGAAGTGTGCGATTTCGTGAGTCGGTCTCGACTACCCATATAGCATCATCGCCTCGTCTGGTCCTCGGTAGATCCGTCACGAAGTCCATCGTTATGTGTTCCCATTTCCACTGGGAATTCTCAACGGTTGTAATAAACCAGATGGTCGTTGGTGTTCTGCTTTTATTCGTTGACAAGTCAAACATTTCGCAACGAACTCTGCTACTTGGTTCTTCATATTCACCCACCGAAAATGTCGTTTCAAGTCCTTATACATCTTGTTTCCTCTAGGGTGTATAGTGTATTTCGAGCGGTGTACTTCGCTAGAATTCTGCTCCTAATTTGCTCGTCACTCGGTACACAAACTCGATTCTGAAATCGATAATCCCATCTTCATGTACCGAGAATTCGATCCTTCTCCTTTAAGTATCTTCTCTTTCGGTCTTTGAAGTTGCACATCTATCTCTTGTCTTTGCTTTGATCTCGTTGAGGGGTCGGGTTTAACCGAAATGTTAGCACACAAAATTTGAGTATTGGTTCTTGTCGGATTCCAAGTGCTCAACTCTTCTAATGATTTCCACTCTCGAATCATTAGTCTGGCTAAACTCGCCTTTCTGCTCAAGGCGTCAGCTACTACATTAGCTTTCCCGGGATGGTATTGAATATCAAAGTGATAGTCTTCTATTAACTCCATCCATCTTCGTTGTCTCAAATTGAGATCTTTCTGAGAGAATAGATACTTTAGGCTCTTATGATCTGTGTAAACCGTGAATGTTGCTCCGTAGAGATAGTGCCTCCATTTCTTTAACGCAAACACTATTGCTGCCAATTCCAAGTCATGCGTTGGGTAATTGGTTTCATACGGCTTGAGTTTCCGTGATGCATAAGCAATGACCTTTCCTTCCTGCATGAGCACTGCTCCTAGTCCTTCCTTTGATGCATCACTGTAGACGACAAAGTTTTCTGTTCCCTTTGGAAGGGCTAAGACTGGAGTTGTAGTAAGTCGTTTCTTCAGTTCTTGGAAACTAGTCTCACACTTGTCATTCCACTCAAACTTGACTTGTTTTCTCGGTTAGTCGAGTGAGTGGTCCGCTATCTTGGAGAAATTCGGATAAATCTTCGATAATATCCACCAGGTCAAAAAAACTTCGATCTCCGCTGATGCACTGGTTGTTTCCATTCAACTACCGCATGCATGCCTTCGAAGATCTACGCGATCCTAGTGCCGGATACTATGTGTCCCAAGAATGCGACTTCACTAAGCCAAAATTGCACTTCACTTGCCGAATTTGGCATACGGCCTTGTGCTCGTAGTGTCTCCAAAACAATTTTCGGATGACGTTCATGCTCTTCTCTAGACTTAGAGTATACGAGTTTGTCATCAATGAATATCACTACGAATTGATCCAAATAAGGTTGAAAAACTCGATGCATCGATCCATAAACGTTCTTTGCGCGTTTGTCAGACCGAAAGGCATTACTACAAACTCGTAGTGTCCATATCTGGTTTGAAATGCCGTTTTGGAAATGTCTTCTTCGCGAATCTTTAGTTGATAATATCCTTGTTGTAAATCAAACTTCGAGTACACCGTCGCTCCTTGAAGTTGATCAAACAGTTCGCCTATCCTCGGGAGGGATATTTAGTGGTAACATCTAGTCGAGATCGTATAATAGTCACATCCTTAATGTATCTTATCCGTGATACCTAAACCACAAGTCAAATTCCCTTACTTAAGCTTGTGCAGTACTTGAGAATGAATAACACAAGGGTATTATCATTGATCAATATACTTAGTGATTCCCCTACTATCATTTTCCCAAAGTAATATCATTAGGTGTCTAGATCCCATAATATATCACATCCAAATCATATACTTCTCAAGAGATATCCTCATTTTCTTCGAGTCTCACCATATCGTGGCATTATAATCTCTAAATCACGATTTTCTAAATCACCTAACGTCCAAATAGAGGAATATCCTGATATCTTAGCACTATAACAGCCCAAAAGAGTTCAAATATTCATCCAAGATTCAACTTAGGTCACCTAGTAGTGGTACCCAATCCAAGGCAGGAACCTATCCTGGTCAAACAAAACTAAGGCGGATTAGACGAATGTAAGGAAAAGATAAGGAAGAACAAGAAAGAATGACTAAGGAAAGTCAATCAAGAGTCAACTAAGTCAAATCAAGTATGACTGTGGATTATCCAAGTATAAATTCGACTTAACATAAACATCAATAATACGGTTCTATGCCATTATTGAAATCGATTTCACACTTAATTGGTCGTCGCCGTACAACCCAACACAACCAGGGTCCTATCCGGTCACCGGTGTAAGTTTCCATCTTACTAGCCGAGCTCGATACCATAACCATCACACGCCTAAACGCGACGCGACAACGATCAATCACTTAAACAGAAATAATTCAATAGTCTAAACCAATGATACAAACTCCAAGTGAAATAGAGTCTAATGCAAATGGAATAAAATACACACAAGTACAAATTACATCTTAAGGTCCAACGGAATCCGAATACAACCCAATCCATTATCCGAATTTAACTTACAAAATCCAAACAGAACAAAATGAAAAGTCCAACAACAATAAAAGTAAAAGGAGTGTCGCTCCACATCAACAAAGAGGAATTCAATCTGTGGTAGGTTCGACGCGTCTTCAACATACTCTTCATCTAAATGTTAGAAAACAGGAGGGAGTGAGACAAAAATCTCAAAGGATGGGGTGATCGTGTGCAAGTGTGGCGATATATATAGTTAATGCGAGAAAACGGTTGTATGAAAACGCGTGAGATGTGATGCATGTTTTCATACATAGCCATTAAAGATCGTGATAAATATATATTAAGTAATATATTTATATAGTTTAAGAAATAGTTCGTGGTCACACAGCACGATGATTCAAGCACAGAGGATTGCATATCAAGTGTAGCGCCAATCCCATGCAAGACAATTAGTGGTTGCGTCTCAAGTGTAGCGCCAACCCATGCATTACAAGTAGCGGTTTGCGTCTTCAAGTGTAGGGCCAACCAAACTTTCCGTTCAACTCCGGAATCGTGTGGATCGATGGGCGATTCCTTCATTCTTCCTTGTAACTCCCGTTCATGATGGTCCAAGACCTGTCACCTTATTGCTCCATAGGCAAAGACAAAATCCACGTTGGAGCTAGCAAGGCTCGGATTCGTCATAATCATGATTATACCTCAAGTACTACGACCCGCTTCCCTTGGACAAACTCCGTCCCTCGCCTTGGGGATTAGGGCGATGGGGCCGAAGAGTGGAATAGCAGCCGAGCTGCCCGGTTCCATCCCCGACGTATCCACTCCGACTGTGAGCTCGACACACCAAGTTGACTCATGCAGTAAATTAAATACACGTTCAGGTAGTCAACCAGGCAGTCGAGTATATTGATTCGGGAAGCGATTATGAAAAGTTTTTCAAAAATTTGCGTAAGGTAATTATGGCATTGGTGGAGTTATTTGGATGAAGATGATTATCGGGAGGATAAGCAATCTTCGATATCTTGAAATATTAGGCGGAACATAAGTCCCGTTATAGATTCAAATCGCAAGACGTGGAAGTCGCCCCGCGATCGGTATTAATCGGTCAAGGCGGTCCGATAAGTCAAGGGGTTTTTGAGAAAATAAAATATTTTATTTAAGAATTGAAATTAGAGGGTCCAGGGCTGTTTTAGTAAAAGAAAAATAATTTGAGTTAGGTCCTTGATAAAAAGAAATTTTACAATTTAGCCCCGTTTTGTAAAAAACCAATACTTTTGGGGTTAAAATTTGAATAAATAAATATCCCGACCTTGAAAAATTATGAGGTCAGTTCCTAAATTCTCCAAATTTTTCAGAGATTCAGCTTTTTGAAGTTTTTAGGTCGAGTTTTTATAAAATTCTCATATTGGCCCCAAATTTGTTAAAATTGCCATTTCGACTCTAAGTTTAAAATAATTGGAACTCACAAACCGGAAGGGATTTTAATGTGATTCCAGTTGAAAAATGTCACTATGGTTAATGGGATATTGGGACAAAAGCAGTTTTAAAAAGAAATAAGTTTAGGTTCTTTAACTTTTGAAAATTTCATTTTTTGTCCCATTTTGAAATAATTGCCTTTAAGGCTTTTTAGGGGTCCAATTGTTATGAAGTTTAAACCTTGGGTCCAAAATATAATTAAGTTATAGTTAAATTAGTATTTCCAGGTGCATGGGCTGCATAAGTCCTGGAAATTTCATTTGGGTCCTCAAGTTTAATCTTTTACACTTTAGTCCTTCAACTTTTATAAAATTACTTTCCAAACTCTAAACACTTGGATTTTTGGAATACACTTAAAATATGTTATTTCCAGTCCCTTAAGAGTTAAAATTTCAAATTTAAAAATTAGGGTCTGGTACGGTTTCGAAATTTGCAAAATAGCCCTTAAACTTCTCAAATTTTACAATCTAGTCCTTGGACTTTCAAGGGTTGATTTTATTTATCTAAAAACTCTTAAAACTTTATTAAAATATCAAAACACAATTTTTGAACCTGAGTTCAGTCCCAAAATTCGAAAATTATAGAGGGGTCCCTTAAATTTTATTTTTCTTGCAATTAAGTCCACCAACTTTCTATTTTTGCATTTTAAGTCCAAAAGTTGAAATTTAATCAATTATGCTCGACTTGTCCAGGTTATAAATCATTCAAAACATAGATTTCAAGAGTCATACACATACATATCCTTCTCATACAAAATTTCATCAAATAT
This sequence comes from Rehmannia glutinosa, assembly GCA_016081115.2. NCBI lineage: Eukaryota > Viridiplantae > Streptophyta > Magnoliopsida > Lamiales > Orobanchaceae > Rehmannia > Rehmannia glutinosa. Next base: position 48,618 of record JABTTQ020000686.1, on the reverse strand, counting down.
AACAATAAAATGTGCATGTATGCCCTATTTTTTGATAAATCACATTTTTGAGCAACACTTGAGAATTTTTCCAACTTGATACAAGAAAATAGCATGCAATACATAATATATATCTCAAGTGCTCAATAACGAAATACTACATGCATATTTTCAATTTAAAACACCTAGAAGTTGAAAGAATTTTTCCACCCACCTCGTAGTAGTTTCTCGGGTTGATCTAAAATGTGGTCTTCTTCCTTGAATCAACTTCTTGACTCAAACTCTTGAAGATCAGCCCCTAAATGGTATCCAAACCATATTTTGGTGTTAAAATTAAAGTCTTAAGTCTAAAGAAAATATACTAATACCAAATGGTTACTACTCACCTTAATATCTTCAAGTAGTCTCAAAATGGAAATTTTCCTTCAAGCCTCTAACCTCCACTTGAGATGATGTAGGTCAGCCCCTAAACTCCAAAAATTTATATTCTTGAGTCAAAAATTAATTCTTCATGTTGTCAAGAGAAAAATACTAAAACCATAATTTTCTCACCTTAATAATATGTAATCTTGAATTTCCTCTTCAAGCTTGTAGTCAAATCTAGGTCTCTAATTCTTCAAGAATTTTCTCTAGGAGTACCTCAACAAGAAGGATTCAACATTATTAGATGGTGAAGGTATAAGGTTGAGGATTGGAGAAGAAAAATAGAGTTGGGAGAAATGAAGATTTTCTTACCTTATGCTTGAAGAATTTGATCCTTTAGAGAGGAAAATGGAAGCAAGTCTTGTTTTTATGATAATTATGAAATGAATAATATTGGTAGTTAAAGAACAAAAATAACAAAAATGATTGATTCCCCTAAGACAAGGAGCCAAAAGTTGGAGGGAATAATAATCATGGTGTTGGTATTTTTATTTATTAGAATTTGGTGGAAAGAAAAGTTTGTCCATCCTTTAAGCATGTGACCAAAAGTTGAGAAAAAAAATAATATATATATGTAAATATATATATATACATATATAATTGTAGGTCTTGAAAAGAATATGAAACAACCTCCCCATTTATTGTAATTTTCAAATTTTTAAAAATATAAAAAAATATATTTTTTTTTTTTTAAAAAAATTGATTGGGAAATTGGTTGGGATGAATTATAGAATAAGATGAAATATTAGGATAAGGATTGGAATGTACTCCTAAATTGTTGGAGGCCTAATATTCCATCTTCGTTGTCTCAAATTGAGATCTTTCCGAGAGAATAGATACTTTAGGCTCTTATGATCCATGTAAACCGTGAATGTTGCTCCGTAGAGATAGTGCCTCCATTTCTTTAACGCAAACACTATTGCCGCCAATTCCAAGTCATGCGTTGGGTAATTGGTTTCATACGGCTTGAGTTTCCGTGATGCATAAGCAATGACCTTTCCTTCCTCGCATGAGCACCGCTCCTAGTCCTTCCTTTGATGCATCACTTTGTAGACGACAAAGTTTTCTCGCTCCCTTTGGAAGGGCTAAGACGAGTCGTAGTAAGTCGTTTCTTCCGCTTCTTGGAAACTAGTCTCACACTTGTCATTCCACTCAAACTTGACTTGTTTCTGGGTTAGTCGAGTGAGTGGTCCTACTATCTTGGAGAAATTCGGATAAATCTTCGATAATATCCACCAAATCCAAAAAAACTTCGATCTCCGCTACGACTCACGGTTGTTTCCATTCAACTATTATGCACCTTGAAGGATCTACGGCGATCCTAGTGCCGGATACTATGTGTCCCAAGAATGCGACTTCACTAAGCCAAAATTACGCACTTGCGAATTTGGCATACACTTGTGCTCGTAGTGTCTCCAAAACAATTTTCGATGACGCGTTCATGCTCTTCTCTAGACTTAGAGTATACGAGTATGTCATCAATGAATATCACTACGAATTGATCCAAATAAGGTTGAAAACTCGATGCATCGATCCATAAACGTTCTTTGGGCGCGTTTGTCGACCGAAAGGCATTACTACAAACTCGTAGTGTCCATATCCGGTTTGAAATGCCGTTTTGGAAATGTCTTCTTCGCGAATCTTTAGTTGATAATATCCTTGTTGTAAATCAAACTTGAGTACACCGTCGCTCCTTGAAGTTGATCAAACATTCGTCTATCCTCGGGAGGGGATATTTAGTGGTAACATCTAGTCGAGATCGTATAATAGTCACATCCTTAATGTATCTTATCCGTGTATCTTATCCCTAAAATGCTGAGTTGGGCCACTTTTCATTGAAATGACTATTTTGCCCCTTTTTTTTGGAGGGAAACCTTGGGAAAAACCAAAAGAAAAAGAAAATAATGTACTTTTTTGTTTTTTCTAGTTTTCCTTAATTTTTATTTAAAGTTGAAAAATATAAAATATATGGTCGACAAATTTTATTTAATTTAATTTAAAGAAAATAATATGAACATATATTTATAATTTTCAACTGTAAATAAAATTAAAAAAGTTAAGATGAAAAAAAATAGAAAAAATATTTATTTACAATTTTGAACTATATATAAAAATAAAAAAAATTAGAAAACAAAAAATATTTATATCTATAATTTTCAACCATAAATAAAATAAAAGAAAAATAAAAAACAAAAGAAAAACAGAAAAAATAGAGTTTTATAATTTTCTACTGTAAACTAAAATTAAAGAAAAAATAGAAAACAACAAAACAGGAAAAAAATATATATTTATAATTTTCTTCTGCAAATAAAAATTTAAAAAAAAAAGAAAACAAAAACGGAAAACCAAAAAAAAAGAAAATAAATTTCTTTTATTTTTGTTTTCTATTTTTATTTAATTTTATTTAATATTGAAAAATAAAAATATATGTTCGACTATTTTATTTAATTTATGTTTTTTATTTATTCTAATTACTTAATTTATTAATATTTTTCCATTTTTTCGTTAATTTTAATTTAGAGTTAAAAATTATAGATATATATGTTTTTTTTGTTTTCTATTTTTTTAGTTTTTATATATAGTTGAAAATTGTAAATACATATTTTTTTGTTTTTTTTGTTTTCTTTTTTTTTTAATTTATTTACTGTTGAAAATTATGAATATATGCTCAGATTACTTTGTGTAAATTAAATTTAAAAAAAATCAAACATATATTTTAATTTGTCAACTTCATATAAAATTATAAATATATGTTCATATTTTTTCTTTACTTCAATTTAATCTTATATTTATTTTTGTTATTTAATTTTATTAAGATATTAAACAAGTCATGTGATATGCACATGACCAAGGTTTTCTTCCAAAAAATGGGGCAAAATAGTCATTTCAATGAAAAGTGGCCCAACTCAGTATTTTAGGTATAAGATATCCCCGAAATTTTGAAATCGAACTAAATTTGCAGGTTTAGAAAAGTTAGTGTTTGCCAAACGCAACCTATAAAAATTAAAGGACTAAAAGCAAAATCGAGTCAACTTAACGGACCAAAAAAACAATTTCGCGATTAATAACTAAGTGTCAAAATCAAGTGTTAAAACAAGTTTAAAACAATTCAAAGGGTGTTAAGTCTTCCACGATAAAACCAATACAACCAAGTTAAAGTTCGGTTAAACAACTAAGTTATTCTATCAACCGCTCTATCGAATCTGCTGAGTGGCTAACTCTATTTGAATAACAAACTTAGCCGTCCCTCAAGGATGCAATTGTTTAAGTTAACTCGTAATATTTTAAAAGGACGAAAATCAAAAAGTTGGTATGGTTTATTCAACCCTCCCTCCCCTTCTAAACCTTACTCACACCCCTTGGGACCTACACTTTAAAAAAAAGAGAGACATTCCTTAATTATTGAAACATTTCATTTTTTGTCTTGTTACAAAGTAATATGAGAAAAGAATAAATTTTAGTTCTCCCAATTTATTCTCCATTTAGTGAGAAAAAAAAAGAAAAAGTGAAAAAGAAAATAGAAAATATAAAAATCTCTTCATATTTTTCTTCCAAACAAATTATCACTGTTTATTTTCAAGTAAATTAACTATCATGAGAAAGTATGAAATAGATATATAAAATAGTGAATATCAACAGTAATATACTAATTAGTACATAAATTTTAGGGATAATTACCAAAAGGTACCGAGCGGGCTACTTAAAAAAACACCGGTTTAAAAAAATTATAAAGAAGAACCCTTGAAGTTTAATTTTGTCTCATATTTTTCTCATTCATAATCAAAATATATTTCAAACCCCTCTGATATTAATAGAAATATCACAATTACCATCTTAAATTTAAGACAATCAAACATGAGGGGACTTTTTATAATTTTCAAACATCTGGATTTTTTCGTAACTAGCCCAATCCTCATGGGGTCTTTTGTAAGTATCTCTATATTTTATTTTATATTTTCTCCCAAGACAAAGGGAAAAAATATTGGGGCACTAGTTGGGGGAAAAAGAGCCACAAATAGGAAGAACAATTTTTTTTAATAAGTTGGGAGTACTGACTGGAGGGGAGAGGATAAATTTCAATGAAACTGAAAGATAATGTGTTCATGATTCGAACCCTTACAAAGGATCCCAAAATCCAGAGAGGAAGAAGTCAGATGATGAGTGATACCACCTGAGCTACAAGCTCGTGGTCAAATAGGAAGAATAATAAACAGTGCAAACATCAATTATTGGATATTGCCATATTAATTGGTACCAAACATGAGTTAAAGTTAATCAAACATAGGCATCTGGATTTTGAATGAGGAAGGCTTCCACAACCTTGTACATAGCTACAACTCTTTCCTTGCCAGCCTTCACATCTTCTTCTTTGAGAGTGAAGTCTCCCATAGTGTGATAAATGCTTGTAACCTTAGAAATGGTGCCGCCATCGGGTGACGACTCAAATTTAACGTAGTAAGTTATCTTCTCAAGCTTGTCCACCAAGGAGTCGCCTTCGACCGTCGTGTAACCATACGTGAATGTATCTTCATTGAGCTCATCAACACGGTACTTCATATACTTGAAAGGGCTACCTACATAATTAATGAATAACTTAAACCTTATGGTGTGTTGGAATGAGGCCTCCATTTGATAATTCTTGTTTGGATATGATATCGATTTGCGAAAAGAATTTCAAATCCATTAGAAAGTTGTATTTTTTCATAGTTGTTATTTACTAAATAATAAAAAATATAAATTTATAAAAATAGTGTGTGTGTGTGTGTGTTTTGATTGTGCATTGTGTGCAATGTGTCCGAAATGTATACATTACTATGTATGAAATGTGTGCGGTGTGTGTGCAAAGTGTGTTTGTGTGTGTAAAATGTGTGCTCTGTGTGTGTGTAATATGTGTGCAAAGGTGTCCGTGTGTGTGAAATGTGTGTTGTGTGTGTGCGATATGTGCAATGTGTGTGAAATGTGTGTGTGTGTGTGTGAAATGTGTGCGATTGTGCGTATAATTATATATATAGCGGATAAAATATCTAAAGAGTGTGCATATATGTGTGAGAGTTCCAAAACAATTGGATGGATTTCAAATAGCTAGGTTAGAGGGTAGATTTGAAATCCACCGAAAAAATAACTAAGGAGGGTGTCCCCAACCTTGATTTTCAAAGATTTTTTAAGTTATGAAATTTTATTGATTTTAAGAGAATTCTATGGATTCCAAGATATTCTAATGGAATTTTATACTATGGAATTGTGTGGATTTTAGTAGAATTTGTTGGATGTTATAAAAATATAATTAATTTTTTTATAGAACTAGTAACATAACATCATAATCATTAAAAATATGAAATGTAAATATTGAAAGAAAGTCATTAGCAAAAAAAAAAAGAAAAAGAAGAAGAAGTTTCATAAACTTCGCAAAAATATAATTTAAAATTGTCAAAATTTGGAATAGTTCCATAAACTATTTTTAAAATATTTATTCAACAAAAAACAACATTGATGACCAAAATCTTATCGGATAATTTTAAAACCACATTTTCAAAAACAATGTGTCTAATCAAGATGAATGAATGAAAATTTATCAACATTGATTCCCATTAAAGTATTATTATAACAAAGAGTATTTCTTATTAATTTATCGATAAAATTAAAAATATTGTAATAAGATGACAAATCAACTCTAGTTACTCTACAGTGAATATTTACAAAATTGAGGTAGAATGTGTTGAATTGTTGAGATTATAAGACGATGTTTGGGGAGATGTACATGAGAAAAAAATATGTTATTTTTTATACCATAGCCAAAATTTATTATTATTGTTATTATTGGAAAATGGAATTTGAATTCCGAGGGGGAGGTGAGAATTTATCCTTCATAAATCTAGCTTATAATTCCACCAGAATCCACCAAAATCCATTTATAAAAGAATTCCATTGAATTCCTTGAATGTTTGAGGATACTGGATTTTCGTGGAATCCATTAAAATCCAAGTTGAGGACCTCAAGATTTAACGAATTCCATAAAAATCCGAATTGATCAAGATACTTGGAACATTATGGAAATCCAAATTCCATTAAATTCCATTAAATTCTACGGTTGAGGACACCCCCGTAAGTTTGAAGAGAGGATTTAATATTTAGAATTTATGTTTTTTTATCCAAACAAGTTTGATAGATTTGAGAACCCCTTTAAAATCCATCTTTAGATGCCTCCATCCAAATGGACCTTTATTTTTATTTCATTAATATAACCATATACAAAAGAACATGAACATCACCCATATTTCATATTCCTTACATTGTTTCATCTGGTATTTCACTAGTTGAATGTCATATATTAAATAATATTATCTCATACATGATATTCATCTAATGAATTGAAACACCAATGTAGAAAGGCGAAAAGCGTAAATCAAGGTGGTTCCCCCTGCCTAGCTCAATTTTTGAAGATGTTTGATAAAAAAGAATAATTACAAAACTACCTTGAGATTTGAGTTTATTATAAAAAAATATGTTTATGAAAATTACAAAAAAAAAAAATGTGAGATTTGATTCTCAAGCAAAGATACTTTATCCACTTCATAAGCAAAAATAGTTTATTTCATATAAATCGAATAAATTCTTTAATGCCTAAAACATCTTTATAAATCATGATTTTCATAATTATAAATATACTTACCTTGATCAATTCTTGAAACCGCATGGAGATGAAACTTTGTACTTTACACCAAACAACTAAAGCTCTCAATAATGGTATATATTCCCTCCAAATCTCCTTTTCTTACTTCTTGATTAGTAGAAGTTATTCTTTTCTATTTGCCTATATAGAAGACTATTCATAAGACAAACTCTTAACGTATATTACTTTTGTGAGGTAGGGGAAAGGGTATCTAGACCCTTGATTTTAATGCCTTAATGCCAACTTATCCATCAAAGTTGGCCTATTTAATTAAAACCATAAATGTTCATTTAATGTGAACTTGTAACATTCATTTATATTACATGAACTATATTATTAAATGTTATGTTACATGAACCATCCGTTAAATATTGAAAATATTACAAAATTCTCCCACTTGGTTCATTTGACAAATTGGAGAAATAATCGTGCACTTTTATCAAGCCCATCTTAAACACTTAATCATAATTAAACCAAAATTGATTGGATCATGGCGGTCACACATTAATTTATCAACATGATCTCTTCCATGTATCACAAATCAATTTGAACTCAATATTGTCTTTAATTTGTGAGAAAATATTAAGTCTCAAATTTAATTACTTTATAATAAAGCTTGATATATTATCCTATTAACAATATGTGTACACAACCATAATGGATAATACAACCAATACAAAAATAAGATGTTAATTGAATTCAAAGTATCACAACATCATGAGCAACAACTATCCAATGTATGCATACATAATATCTATGTCTTGCTAACAATGACTTTTCTATTATGCCCATCATTTTAACATGTCCAAAAAATATTTCGGGCAGTAAACCCTTAGTCAGCGGATCTGCTATCATAACATCCGTACTAATATGCTCAATTGATACTCGTTGTTTCTTCACTTCTTCCTTAACAAACAAGTATTTTAACTCCATGTATTTTGCATCTTTAGAGTACTTATCATACTTCGACAAGAAGACAGTTGTGAGATAAAGTTCCGCAATCATAATCCTTGAATTGTGGCTTCAAAACATGTCACAAACCCAACCTCCATAGTAGTAGCAATTACAGATTGCTTCTCACTCTTTCATGATACTGCTCCATCAGCTAATAAAAACAAGTAATCGAATGTGGATTCTCTGGTGTCTGCACATCCGGCATAATCTGAATCTGAGTAACCAACCATCTCGAGATGATCGGATATCCTATACATTATCATGTGGTCCTTGGTGCCTTGTAAATATCTAAGAACTTTCTTTGCAGCTTTCCAGTGATCCATACTTGGATTAATATGATATCGAGCCAACATACCAACAACAAAACCGATATCCGGCCGTGTACATGTCGAACGCACATCGACTCCCAACCACTAATGCATAAGTAATTGATTTCATTGCCTTATGTTCCAAATCATTCTTTGGACATTGCATTTGACTAATTATTTTCCATTTCGAATTGGAACAATCCCCACCGAGCAATTTTTCATTCTAAAATCTTTCTAAGACTTTGTTAATGTATCCTTTTGAGACAATCTTAATAGTCATTGTGATCTATTACGAATATTTCTATTCCAATCACAAAGGATGCCTCACCCATGTCTTTCATTTCAAAGTTCTTAGAAAGAAACTTCTTAACATCATGTAACATGCTAATGTCATTCGCAGACCATTAAAATATCATCTACATATAAGACTAAAATAACAAAGCGACTCCCAATGACTTTCATATAGATACATCGGTCAACAATGTTCTCTACAAAACTATAAGATGTGATGGTATCATTAAACTTAAGATACCATTGATGAGAAGCTTGTTTTAGTCCGTATATAGATTTTCTCGACCTACACATCATATTTGCTTTTCATGTGGTCAAGAAACCTTTTGGTTGATCCATATAAACTTCCTCTTCTAGGTCTCCATTCAAGAAGACAATCTTTACATCCATTTGGTGAAGCTCTAAGTTATAATGAGCCACCAAAGCCATAATGATTCTTAAAGAATCCTTCTTAGAAACTGGAGAAAATGTCTCCTTATAGTCGTGCCATCCTTCTGAGTATATCCTTTCGCAACAAGTTTGGCTTTATACCTTTCAATGTTGTCTTTAGAGTCTCGTTTGGTCTTGAAGACCCACTTACATCTGACTCGCTTGCAGCCTTCTGGCAACTCTACTAATTCCCAGACATTGTTGTCACTCATTGATTTTAATTCTTCTTTCATGTCATCAAACCACTCTTCAGAATTGTTGCATTCCATGGCCTGACGAAATGAGATTGGGTCCTTATTAATGCTTAGATCACATTCATGCTCAAGATAATAAATTACATAATCATCAGAGATAGCTGGTCTCATTTTCTTTTCAGATCGGTGTAACATTAACTCTTGATATAGTTCATTTATCTCTGGCATATTTAGGATTTGTTCATTATTTTCGATCTGTGGGTTTGGAACTTCAATTTCTTACTCCGATATATTGTGTGGATGTGATGCAACAATAGGAACATGAACAATGTTATTAGAATTAATTGGTGAAACCCGAATTTCTTGGATATGCACCATTCGTGGTTCCCCACTCCCACTGATCTGGCCATTCTCAATGAACCGAGCATTGCCTGTCTCAACTATTCTCGTATCGTGGTTAGGATAATAAAATTATACCCCTTAGACTTTTCAGATAGCCATTGAAATAACCATTAATTGTCCTAGCATCGAGCTTATTTTCATGTGGATTATACAGGCTTACTTCTCCTAGGCAACCCCAAATGTGAAGATGTCCTAAACTAGGTTTCCGACTAGTCCACAGTTCATAAGGTGTCTTAGGAACTGCCTTACTAAGAACCCGATTCAGAAGGTATACAACAGTCTTTAATGCATACATCCACAATGATTGGGGCAAAGACCAATTGTTTAACATGCTCCTAACCATATCCATTAAAGTACGATTACACCTTTCAGCTACACCATTTTGTTGAGGTGTAACAGGCATTGTATACTGTATACAAATGCCCCTACTTTCGAGAAACTTTGTGAATGGAGCTGGATGTCCATTCTCATCGAACCTTCCATAATGTTCACCACCTCTATCAGACCTCACAACTTTCACCTTTCTATCTAGTTGTCTTTCGACCTCATTAATGAACACCTCAAGGATGTCCACCGATTGAGACTTATCATGCAAATGATATAAGTAACCATAACGTGAGTAATCATCAATAAAAGTGATAAAATATTTTTTCCCACCCCAAGGATGGATGTCAAATGGGCCACAAATGTCAGTGTGAATTACTTCTAATATTTGAGTGATTCTTGTGGTTATTTTCTTTACAGTGTGTTTGGTATGTTTGCCTTTTATACATTCTATACACATATCCATGTCAGTGAAAACCAAATGAGATAGTATTTCATTATTAACTAACCTCATCATTCTTTCCTTGGAAATATGACCTAATCTTTGATGCCACAAAGAAGCCGAAAACTCATGAGGTGCACTACATTTAATACTAATAGTGTGTTCAATATTAAATAGCTTAATCCCAAAACTTTTTATCAAGACTAAAACGATACAGTCAATCAATTAAATATCATTGTTGGGAAATTTATTGCTTAGATTTTGATGAATACCATGTAAAACTTAGACTAGAAAGTTGGCACCCCATTTTCCTTGTAATTTATATTGTAATAGATAGGGTTGTACGAGCTGAGTTAAGTCAGCTATGCCCGGATACACAAGAAGTCAACTGAAGACTAGAATGAAGACTCTGCTGCTAGGCAGCTGAGTGTGGCTAGGGAGAGAAGTCAAGAACTCAACTGAAGGAATATCAGTTGGGATTCAGCTGTGTGAAGTGTCAGTCAAGTCAACTCAAGATAGCCAAGTCTCAAGTTGAAGTGACAGATGAGTCATCCAATGATTGAGAGCCGACTCAAGTCACCTGGGAAGTTAAGGAACTGCAATCAAGTCAAGACAATCGAAAAGAATTCGTTACGTAAGTCAAGAATATTACCTAAACAAGTAATACTTCCATACCGCCATGTCTTAAAGTGCTCACCCCTTGCGTGCAAAAGGAATAAACCAATGGGAAGATCGCACCTGTGTCGACTCAAAAGTTGAATGTTCATTTAATACGAGGAAATATCAATATCAAGGACTGCAACAAGACAAGCCAACGAACACAAGTGACTTTTGAAAATCAGCCTATCTCTTCAACGAGCAGATTTTTGAAAGTTCACTATAAAAGGCTGAGGAATCACTTTGAGAAAAGGTTACCTGAACCACGAACATTCAGGTTATCATTCGAGCTGTAACCTGCAAAATACTCTCAAGTTATACAAGCAAATCCTCAAGCCTAAATTTCGAAGGAAATCGATCCAACACCAAGTTGTAAAGGAAAGACAACTTCAAACTGTTGAAGAGGAAACTTTTGAAGAATCAAAAGGAGTCTACACTCCAATGAGGATTGTAGAAAGGTTCAAGGTCGAACCAGTCTCAAGTTATTGGAGGGCTTCGTGATCAAATCCAAGAAGCTTGAGCAAGTGGGTCAGAGTAGCAAGACAAACCGCCCTGTGAAGAAGCCGAGTCGTATGAGAAGCCACTGTGTGACCAAGGCATCTCCAAACCGAGTCCTAAAGGATCAAGTCACCGTGTGATCAAGACTTGTATCCGGACCGATAACCACTCAGTACTCGATCAATACTTAGTGGATTCCTCCAGAGTTGGAGAAGAGAGGAGTAGAAGAATTACCCCATCTTCGAACCTCTATAAAAATTACAAAGTGTCATTTGCATTTCAAAGATTTAATTTCTGCATATCATTTTATATCTCACGATAATTTGCTATCCAATTGATAATTAACAAAGTACTAAAACCAAGTGTTAAAACAAAATTAAACCAAATTCAAGGGTGTTAAGTCTTCCCATGAAAATCTCATCACAAACCAAGTTAAGGTTTAGACTAAACAAATGAGTTATTCTATCAACATCTCAATCGAAGTCCGTGAGTGGCTAACTCGCCGGTTAACTAACTTAGTTGTCCCTCAAGGACTTAGCCGTGTGTTTTAACTCGTAATATTTTAAAAGGACTAAAATCGAAAAGTTGGTAAGGTTTATTCAACCCCCACCTTCTAAACCTTACTCACACCCCTTGGGACCTACAAGTGGTATCGTGAGCGGTTGGTTCATTGAGCCTTCCGCACCGGTTACAACTAGATCTCCAATATTTCAAAGTAGTCTTTAACACTTGTACTTCAAAAGCCATTTTGTTTTGCAAAGTTATTATCATGGAAGCAAATTTGACACGCATTCCTATGTTCACCATTGAAGAATTTGATGACGGAAAATACGTATGCATGCTCATCTATCACTTTACATGGTGAGATGTGGATATTGATAGAGATGGGCCACCGCAAATAATGAAGGTGAACACAACAATGCAAGGAGAGTCAAGTGAAGAGGAGAGAGGTCGCTCCTCCTAGACCAAACTATGGTTGAAAACCTAGAGCCGAATGGACCAATGATGACAGAAAAAGATACAACCTTGACAATGTGGCCAAGGATATACTTTACAAGACTTTGGACAAAGCCATGTTCAACAAAGTCAAATCTTGCAAGACAAAAAAAAATCGGGATAAACTAACTTTAATTTGTGAAGGATCTCGAGCAAATTAAAGAAAACAAATTATCTGTTGTTGTTCAAAAATTTGAAAACTTCAAAATGCTTGCAGTGAAACGATGGACCAAATGGATGCGAGATTCATCAAATTACAAACGACTCTCAAGACTTGGGAAAGAATACATACAAAAGGAAATGTGCATGAAGATACTTGAGGAGCCTCCCACCGAGTGGGAAATGAAGACCATGGCTCTAAGGTACTGATGGGCCTATCAAAAACATCCAATCATGAACTATTATCGACCTCAAAGCTTATGAGTTTGAGCCGAGAAGAAAGGATCAAGAGGAAATAGTTGTACCCAAAACAGTTTGCACTCATAGTCAAGGAAGGGAAGAGAGTTGAGACCAAAGAAATCATTGACCAGGAGGAAATTTCCTTGATGGTTAAAAGATTCAACAAGTTCTTCAACAAGAACTACAAAAGAAACAAAGGTGAATCCTCCGTAAGGCATTCACTCCTCCAAGTCAAGGGAAGATAGGCCACCAAAGAGAGATGAGTATCAAAAGATCGAATATCAAAGAGTCGACAACCCAAGAAATGAGAGAGCGATCAAAAAGTCGAAAAACCTCGTGTTGGAATTGCAGACAACCAGGACACTTTGCTATTGATCGTCCATATCCTGTAGTAAATAAATACAGAATGAATGAAGAAAAAGAAAAGTCTTCGAGAGAAAGAAGGCAAGAAAAGAAAAGAGCAATGTTGGTCACCGAGATCGTTGATACAACTAAGTCAAAAGAAGCGGCGACTCGAGAGTAGTGAAGTTGACTACTCAAGTGACTCGAAGAAGAAGCCTTAATCTATCTAATGGCTAAAGAACAAGATCAACTCCGACCAAAAAGATGAGGTACACTCTAACTCATCTCATTCGACTCTAGTGATAGTGATTGTGACACACACACTTCATCACCCACTCGATCTTCATGATTCATTAGGTAAAATGATGAAATACTTTGAGCACATTAAATCCTCACACACATTATTAAATGAGGAAAACAATCATTTCCAAAAGCCAAAACTCACAAAATTTAAGGAGCCGAGTACTCTAAGTCACATAGTTGATGAGAACAAAGAGTCAAGGCCGAGAATGCTAAACTAATAGCAGAGATAGCCGCTATAGAAAAGAGAGAAAATGATCTCAAAATGTGATTGCTCCATTCACAAAGGCATCTAAATCCTTGGATGACCTTATCATGAGACAAAAAGAATGTGGAGACAAGACAGGCATAGATTCAATTCATTTGTGCATAGTCAAACTCTAAGAGTGATCTTGGAAAAAGGATCTTCAAGTAATGAAGCATCTCAAAAACCCAAGACACCAAATGTTGCACACACATTCATTCCAAAGCACAACCACAAACAAACTGGCCTTGGATATAAAGGAAAAGGAAAACAGGAAGTACTCTGCGAAGAAGAAACAGAGCTACTAAAATCACCGTAAGTTCTATCAAAGGAACACAAATGATGGGAATGGTAGAAACTACCCAAGTCAAGCCGATTGGAATAATGTGAAATATCGGCAAAGACCTATGGAATACAAGCCTAAATGGCAAAGGCTTAGAACTCAAAGAAAGGTCATTCCAAAGGCAAAAGAGCTATTCTCAAAGACACATATGCACCCGAGCACTTCACTCGCAGATATCACAACTACCCAAAGAAGGCAATTGCTAAAACACACACACAGCATACGACAAAAAAGACAGCTTGTATGAACCTAAAGCCCCCAAGCAATTTGCCAAAGTAAATTATGATTATGGCACGATAGATGCCAACCCCTTAGAGTAAAATCATTTGGCTATAGGTTGGTTGGATCATCTTACAACACTAACCCCTCAGACCCAGGCAAGTATGGGTACCTAAAAACTGATTTCCTTGATTGCGGGTTCAAGAAACAAATGAGTGCCAAGGAACCTGGTACATGGATAGTGGTCGTTTCTAGACACATGACAGAAACAAGAAATATTTGTCAAAATTCAAGGAGATTAGAGGTGCAAATATCATATTTGGAGGAAATGAAGCTCCAGTGGAAATTAGAGGCAATCGGATCCATCAAGAAAAATGGATTAGAAATCACGATGTTGCATACATTGAAGGCCTCAACTTTAACTTGTTAAGCATCACCAACTCGTGATGTAGGGCTATAATATTGATTCAAAATGGGAGTATGACAAATCAAAGACACTCAATCAAATGAAGTCGTTTTGTAAGGATCCGCACAAAAGAACATGTATGTGGTAGATTGGTCGATCGCCACACCAAGCACTTGTCTGCTAGCAAAGAGTACAACCGAATCAAGTTGGGTCGTGGTACAAGAAGTCGAGTCACCCGAATTTCAAGACAATTAACAAGTTTGCAAGGAGTAATCTTGTAGAAGGACTTCCGGACTCGAGTGTACAAGAAGGAAAGTGTTTGTGATGCATGCCGATGAGAAAGCGATCAAAACATCATTCAAAGAGAAGTCATGCCCATCTTCAACAAGAATATTGCATCATTGCATATGGACTTATTTGGTCCATTGAGCCAGCTAGCATAAGTGGAAAGAAATACACCTTGGTGGTAGTAGATGATTTTTCAAGATATACATGGACAATTTTCATGTGTAAAAAGAAAGAAACTTTGCGAAGCTACCACACGGTGATGAAGAGAATTCAAAATGAGAAGAGTCAAACCATTATAAAGATAAAATCGATAGAGGAACTGAGTTTGTGAATGGAATAATAACTCAAGATTGTGTTGAAAATGGTATTTCTCATGAATTATCTGCAGCAAGGACTCCACAAATGAATGGAGTAGCGAGAAAGAAGAAAGTAAACTCTCAAGGAAGTCTGCAAGAACCATGTTAGTCAAGCCGGATTGCCAAAAGGATTTTGGGGGCTGAAACCAACAATACCGCATGCTATACTCAAAATAGATGCATGATTAATAGACAATGACAAAGACTCCTATGAAATTTCGACAGGAGAAAGCCAAATGTTGCATATTTTAGAATCTTTGGATGTAAATGCTTCATTCACAACAATGGCAAGGGATAATCTAAAGGCTTTTGATGCTAAAGTTGATGAAGGTATCTTTTTGGGATACTCAAATTTAAAGTAAAGCCTATAGAGTCTTGAACAAAAGGACTATGGTCACGTAAGAATCTATCCATGTGGTGTTTGATGAGCCTAACCTAAATGGAGAAGACATTGAAAAACTAGGCGATAAGCTAAATCACCAACTATGCGAAGAGTCCCTATGTTGAAGCCAAGTCGAGTAATTAATCAAGGTGAAGATGAGATAGCTAAATCTCAAAGACAAATGGAGAATCTGCAGCTAAGTGATGATGAGAGAGTTGCTCAAGAGAACACAATCGCAAGACGATCAACCTGTTGACTTACTCCAACCCGATATGAGATGTAAGAGATGGTGTAAGAACTAGATCCGAGCTCAACAAGAAGCAATGTTCACTTGTTTATTTCCCAAATAGAGCCAAAAGATGGGTGCCAAGCATTGGATGATACACATTGGATTCAAGCCATGCAAGAAGAGTCAATCAATTTGAGAGAAATAAAGTATGGGAGTTGGTACAAAGACCAACCCATCAAAATGTTATTGGCACAAAATGGGTCTTCAGAAACAAGATGAATGAAGAAGGTTCTGTGGTAAGAAATAAAGCAAGATTGGTAGCCAAAGGGTATTTCCAAGAAGAAGGAATAGATTTTGATGAAACATTTGCTCTGTTGCAAGATTAGAAGCAATAAGGATGTTTCTTGCCTATGCTGCTCACAAAAACTTCACTGTATATCAAATGGATGTAAAAAGTGCATTCTTGAATGGATTGTTGGAAGAAGAAGTCTATGTTGAACAACCTCCAGGATTTGAGCAGAAGACTCTTGGAGACAAGGTGTACAAGCTCAAGAAAGCCTTATATGGATTGAAACAGCACCTAGAGCATGGTATGGTACATTATCTCAATTCCTAACGATAATGGATTCACCAAAGGCAAAGTGACAGAACACTCTTCCGAATTCAAGATGGAGAGAGTATACGCTTGTTCAAATATATGTGGATAACATTATTTTTGGATCCACAAACAAAGAGTCATGTGATAAGTTCTCAAACCTCATGCAAGGCAAATTTGAAATGAGCATGATGGGAGAGCTAACATTCTTTCTAGGACTTCAAGTGAAACAATGAAAGATGGAACCTTCATAAGTCAAACAAAGTATACCAGAGATTTAATGAAGAAAATTGGTATGGAAGAGAAGTATTCGGTGAAAATACCAATGAATACATCGATCAAGATGGATATGGATGCGGATGGCAAGCCTCGTGGATCAAACCGATCATGAGGCACTTATTGGATCATCACGTATTTAACAAAGAAGCGTGCCGTACATCACCTTTGTCAGTAGGTATATGTGCAAGATTCCAATCGCTTCAAAGGAAAGCCATATGACTCGCAGCCTAAGATAATCCTAAGATATTTGAAGGGATGCCAGGAAGTCGGCTTATGGTATCCAAAGGAAGGTGGATTCAAGCTAATTAGTTATTCGGACTGATTATCTTGATGTAGAGTTGACAGAAAGAGTACTTCGGTACATGTCAAATGCTTGGGAACAGATTGGTTTCCTGGTTTAGCAAGAAGCAAAACTCAATATCCACATCCATAGTCAAGCAAAATACATAGATGCGGGCAATTGTGCCCAAGTCTTATGGATGAGACAACATCCGAGAGACTATGATATTGAAGAAAAAGAGATTCCAATCATGTGTGATAACACAAGTGCTATTGCAATCACTCAAAATCGTATTGCATTCTAGAACAAAGCACATTGATGTCGATATCATTTCATAAGAGATCATGTTGAAAAGAAAGACATCACTCTTGAATACATCTCAACCGATAAACAAGGTTAGGCGACATATTCACAAAGCCATTATGTGAATCAAGATTTGAAGAACTCAAGCATGAGTTAGGGTTAATTAAGCTGAGTTGACACTCAGAAGAATCAAGGAAAAGAGATGGAACGTGAAAAGATGGAAATTGAGCGGAGCTCTTGAATCAGTTAAGTGAATCAGCCGCACCGGAAAGTCAGCTGTATCGAGTTAGCTGACAGCTGAGTCACTATGTAAATAGAGAGAAGAAGAGTTGAATCAGCTAAAAAGTAGTTGAGTCATTTATGAGCTAAGTGACAAAAATGCAGTCGTTTTTAATAAGCGGGAATGTTTTTAAGGATGACGTCAGCGCAATAATGACGAGAACAGTCAAAAGTTGCACGACAAAGCATATGATTGGATATAAATGCTGCCGCATTAAATGCGAGAAATTAAATGCTAATCGGCATGCTAAATCTGAGCCATTGATCTCGATCAAATTTCAAAAACTGTATGCACGTCCTTTCATAACCCATACATATACCATTTGTTCAGTTTTCTCTCTCACACTACTCAAAACTGTTCATCTCTCCAAAAGCAAAGAAAGCTTTTTTCTCTCAAACCCTACCAAATCTTCAAAGCAAGTTCATCAAGTTCGTTTGGGAAAAATCACTGAAATGGCATCAACCTACGATTTCACCAACCTAGAGAAGCAAATCCACACTCGGTTCTACCGTGGATTTCAAGAAATGGTCAAGCAAGGTTCCGACAAAACCCTTGTGAAGAAGATAGCTGACAAAATCGAGAAGTCCGGATCAAACCATTTCTCACAATGGAGTTTTAGATGACTTACGTTGAGGAGGTAGCACGATCCCCACGTGAACGCCGAAGTTCATGACGAGGGCATCAAGTCCTCTCGTTCACGGAAAGGAGTTTACCATCACCTGCCAAGACCTTGCGGGCATTGCTTGCTTCGCCGTCGAGAAAGTGTACCGGAAATATTCGGGCGATGTAAACCTGGTCGCCGCATGGAAATAAGTGGCCAAACCTGAATGTACTACGAAGGTTGCCTACACAAATAAGAAGAAGTCAAGGAAGATTATCATAAGTTGCCGGATATTGTAGCCAAATGTGTAGACATAAAGTTTGGAAGCTTCAATCACCGTCCAAAACTAAGCCGATCGTCATGGGTCGCAATCATGGAGGAGAAAAAAAGTAAATCAGAGTTTGTATACGGCAGACTCGCCGTATCGTTGGAAACAAGTCCTTCAAGGACGATGGATCATTTGGAGGATCTTCCGGGTATGGCCTTGTAATTGGCCGGTTGATGGAGGTGAAGGGTGTTCCACTCTGACATGGAAAGACGTTCCATGTCAACAAGAAGATGTTCTGATCAAATCTTTCAGAGCTCGGAAGAGAGCTTATGCCAAGAAGGCGGATACAAGTGAGGAGAATCACCACCCCCGAGGAAATAGTCGTTGTCTCCTCCGAAGAAGAAAGCCGCCCTGCAATCGGAAAGAAGATCGTTGTCCCAAGAAGAAAGAAAAACCGCACTTTGCCCCTACAGTAAGTCACACCGCCTCTGCAGGCCGTGTCTCCTGCCCGGCAGCAGCTGCAGGACAAGGAATCCTTAGTACCTTCTCCAGAATGAAGAAGAAGAGGACTGCCAATGCAAGAAAGGCAATGCCTCTAAGGCAACCTCAAAGGCCTTTACTGCCGAGAACCGGAGGAAGTAGAACAAGACATTCCTATGGTGAAAATGAAGAGAAGGAGAAGAATCATCAAGCGTTTAGAGCTTGAGAAAACAATTAGTCTCGCCACTCAATCGGAACAGATCGGCCGAGACAATTTGGAGAAGTAGAGTCTCCATAAATCATTGATGAAACACCAAGTCTGCTGAGGCGATCAGCAGGCAAGTCAAGACCCACCAGTGGATAGGACAATCGAGAACAAGAAGCGGCGAGACAGCAGAATCCCCTGGCGACAGATCGTGTCTCCACCGCCCCGATGCTTTGTTGAAGGAGTTGAGCAAATAGAGTATGTTACCTTCCATTCCTGAGAATGAAGGACAACAAGAAGATGATGACGATGATGTGATTATGTTGTCTTCACCATATCCAGACATCCAAAATCGTCTGCGAGAATGGAGGAAATGGAAGCTAAGTCGCTCGAGGGAACAGTTCGAGAGACCTGAATTCATTGAAGAAGAGGAAGAACTAGATGAATTTCCTCGGTTGACCACAGTGGTCCAAGTACTGGATGAAGAGAACTGCCTAGATATCTTGCAGATCTTCAAAGACAAGGAGAAGGAGAGATTGGCGAAGAGGAAGTAAAGCTCGTGAGAAAGCCGGCGTTTGTCCTCTCACCGAACCATCGATCATACTCATCCTCATCTTGACGTACTCGGAAAGTGATGAGGATATGGACCCCTTCTTCGCGACGAAAAATAGGAAATGCGCAAGCCATGCGGGAATCCAGGATGATGCATGAGCAATGTACCGACGGAAGGACTGGAGAGTCTTCCAAATCACAACCGAGATTGATCCATTGGGAGTGGTACAACAGAGTGCCACTATTATTGCCGCAACCACATCCCCAACTCACTCGTAAGATGGATCAAGGGAATTGGCAATGAAACCGGGAACTTGGGTCGGAGGATGCCGCAGATGACTCCACAAAGAATCTAGGAGGCAAGGTGGAGAAGAAACAACAAACAAAACACAACAAAGTTGTTATTCTTGACGGCTTCGGGCAGTTGAGATCTCATCCAAGTGCCAACGCTCAAGGCCGAGGACGTTGCGATGCAGCGAGGCACAGATGGATCTCGCCCGGGAGTTAACACTGGCAATGAAAGTGTAATCCACGAGTTGAGACTCCTGTGGATGCCACCATAGAAGACCCTAAGACAAATTGAGTGCAGCCGAAGGGAATGCCCAAGGCCTTGCTGCGCTTGAGACCGCAGAGGTAATGAAGGCCTACGGGAGGTTGAGACTTCCCGAGGTAAAGAGATGGAAACGCGAACATTCCTCCTGTTATCATTGATGCATCCGAGAAGGAGATAAGTGCCCTTCATGATTCCCAAGACAACCCCGACATAACTTTTTCTAGGATCCAAGGTGAAGATGAAGTTGAGTCATCCCCTATTGAAAATCCAAAAGACTCACCGAGGATGTTCTTCCAAGCACAAGTAAGTCGATCTCAAGGCTACTTGTCAAATGTTCACTTTTGATGATAAGCCACCCTTCAAGTCTCATCATCGCCTGGATGATGCCACCGATACGGCCGAGACCGACAACTCAAATGGAAAACCAACGAGACCGACGAAGCCGCTGAGACAAGCTGAGGCTCTCGATCACCGGGTCCATACCACAACAGACCCCAATCAATCACGAATCAACTGCGCAGCTCCCAACGCTGCAGCAGAATCGACTCAACCGGGCACATCACGGCCACAAGTCACCATTGAACATATTCCCTATGTCGTGATGATGCGTTTGAAGCAACGTTCCCCTTCTCACTCGAGCTGCATGATCTTGATGAATAATCAGCTAGAGAGCAAAGACGCTTCCACAAACCTGATCCAGTCATTCCCACAGATACAATCGTCCCAAAGAAATTTTGATTTTGATGTTTGTAGCGCCACCGAGACGGAAGTAACAGCTGAGGTTTGAGAAGTCTTCAAGGCAATTTTTGCAGAAATAGAGAAGATGGAAAGGCACCAGGCCTCATTGGATATGCGGCTGGATAATAGAGATGCAAATCTTACACACTGGATCAAGTGGAATAGTAGTCGAATCGGGAATGGTGGCAACAACAAATACAATGCGTGTGGAACAGTTCGCTATTTCAATGCATTGTACAATAAAATGTTGATCTGGAGCGCTGATAATGCTGACATGAAGAGGAGGATGCAAATATTGATAGGATGCATGCCTCTCATACCACTGAAATGGAACTGCTGCGAGAATTTCATCGAAAAGAACTTCTGCGCGTAGAGAAGAATATGAATAAAAAATTCAGCCTTCTTATGGTTGAAATGAAGCTGGTGACAGCCGAATCAAAAGTCACCCGCTCAGAATTTCGAACAGCATACTCCGCAGCAGAATCTAAGCAGAACTCAGCTATCAATCGCCTGGACTTTATGCTCGCAGGAATGTTCCCAGGGGTTCTTCTCTCCTTTGATGATGCCAAAAAAGGGGGAAGAGGAATCCCAAAAGATGCTTAAGGGGACGGTTGGTGAGAAGGAAAAGGAAACAGTTGTCACAGAAGGGAAAGACACAACTGTTGAGAAGAAGAAGGAGAAGGGAAAAGCAATTGAGGGGGAAGGTTCAAAAGACATGACTTTAATGGTTGCTAGAACCCCTCAACAAGGACTTGTAATGTACGGTGACATCATCAAAGAAACTTCCAAAATGACTCTGCCGCTCCAACACTGTGCTGTACCCATGTCCGAGAAAAGAAAAATAGTGGAAGCAGGGATGAAGGAGGTCGAAGGAAAGATGGATGCCCGTGTAATGGACATATTGAAACAATACGGAGGCATTCCTACAGAAGAGACACGATGCCATTCCGCATTTACGGAGATGAGCCACGATCAATGGAGGAATTTAAAACGCTCGAATCCGAGGATACTTCAAAAATATGTCCATAGCCCAAGCCTGGGACTTGTATCGGGAGAAGGGTCCAAGTCAGTGCGAAGAAGCTACGACAAGACTACTAGCAATCCACTCCGATGGTCACTCTGTTTGGAAGAAGACTCGACAATATACGCCCCGGAGGAAGATGAAGGAGTGGTGGAGGCAGAGGTTTTCAACCTAGACCTCTACCCAAAACATTGAGTATATAGACCCGGGCAAGAAGGGAAGAATCTACTGGGCTGGATATGACGAAGTAGCCAACCGGGAAGTGGCTAGGAAGAATGCTGACTATGTCAAAAGGATTGAAAAAGAAAATAAGAGACAAGATCATTGGGGAAGAGAGTCAGAGAAGACAAGAAAGGAAGATAAAAGACGAAGCTGCCAGAAGAGCCAATGAGAAAAAAAAAGCAGCTGAAGATGAGAAAAAGAGAAAGAGAGCAGAGGACGAAAGAGCTGAAGAAGAAAGAAGGAGGCAGCGAAGGCGATGAAGTGTTGTTGTCCACCCCTTCATATATTTTACTATTGTAAATACATATGTATGTAAGTCTTCTGTACATTAAATAAGAATTCTGTAATTTCTATATTCTTGCGTAGATATAGAATACCATGCTGCTCTGATACACTTTGTAAACAGTTGTGTAAAGGACAAGAATGTTATGATCAATAAAAAGATCGATTCTACGCATACATTCTCTGTTTCTACATTGTCTGTATGTATCTTTGCTATCTACATTTTGTATGAATGTTTTAAGTTTTGGCATCATCAAAAGCGGGGAAATTGTTGGGAAATTTATTGCTTAGATTTTGATGAATGCCATGTAAAACTTAGACTAGAAAGTTGGCACCCCATTTTCCTTTTAATTTACATTGTAATAGATAGGGTTGTACGAGCTGAGTTAAGTCAGCTATGCCTGCATACACAAGAAGTCAATCAAGACTAGAATGAAGACTCCATTGCTAGGCAAACTGAGTGTGGCTAGGAAAGAAGTCAAGAACTCGATCTGAAGGAAATATCACCGATTCAGCTGTGAAGTGTCAGTCAAGTCAACTCAAGATAGCCAAGTCTCAAGTTGAAGTGACAGATGAGTCATCCAATGATTGAGAGCCGACTCAAGTCACCTGGGAAGTTAAGGAACTGCAGCAACAAGTCAAGACAATCGAAAAGAATCCGTTGCATACGTAAGTCAAAAATATTACCTAAACAAGTAATACTTCCATGCCGCCATGTCTTAAAGTGCTCACCCTAGAAGCGTGCAAAAGAATAAACCAATGGGAAGATCATGCGCCTTATGTCGACTGGTGTCGAATGTTCATTTAATACGAGGAACTCACAATATCAAGGACGCAACATGATAAGCCAACGAACACAAGTGACTTTTAAAATCACCTATCTCTTCAACTGGACAGATTTTTGAAAGTTCACTATAAAAGGCCGAGGAATCACTTTGAGAGAAGGTTACCCAACCACGAACATTCAAGTTATCATTCGAGTCAGAACCTGCAAAATACTCTCAAGTTATACAAGCAAATCCTCAAGCCTAAATTTCAAGGAAATCGATCCAACACCAAGTCGTGAAGGAAAGACAACTTCAAACTGTTGAAGAGGAAACTTTTGAAGAATCAAAAGGGTCTACACTCCAAGGAGGATTGTAGAAAGGTTCAAGGTCGAACCAGTCTCAATTTATTGGAGGGCTTCATGATCAAATCCAAGAAGCTTGAGAATGTGGGTCAGTAGAGTGCAATGTACTGCAGAAGAAGGCTCGAGTCGCACGAGAAGCCCGTGGTGACCAAGGCATCTCCGATCGAGTCCCAAAGGATCAAGTCACCGTGGTGATCAAGACTTGATCTGGACTGATAACCACTCAGACTCGATCAATACTTAGTGGATTCCTCCAGATTTGGAGAAGAGAGGAGTAGAAGAATTACCCCATCTTCGAACCTCTATAAAAATTATGTGTCATTTACATTTCAACATTTAATTTATGCATATCATTTTATATCTCACGATAATTTGCTATCCAACTCGATAATTAACAAAGTACTAAAACCAAGTGTTAAAACAAAATTAAACCAAATTCAAGGGTGTTAAGTCTTCCAATAAAATCTCATCACAAACCAAGTTAAGGTTTAGACTAAACAATGAGTTATTCTATCAACATCTCAATCGAAATCTGTTTTTAGTGGCTAACTCATTGTTAACTAACTTAGTCAGTGTCCTCAAGGACTTAGCGTGTGTATTTAACTCAATATTTTAAAAGGACTAAAATCGAAAAGTTGGTAAGGTTTATTCAACCCCTACCTTCTAAACCTTACTCACACCCTTGGGACCTACAATCATAACCATAATAGTACTTTTCCTTAATAACGAAATGTACCATTTTCAACCTTAAAACATAAGCCATTCTTATCCAACATGGAAACAAACTAAGTTCCTAGCGCATTCGAGTACATAGAGAGAATTTTCTAGATCTATATGACATCCAGGTCTTCAAGATCAATCTATATGTCTTGATGCCCTATTCGCGCGCTTCATTCTCGTTTCCCATAAACAAGTAATGATCGTTTCGTTTGTGGTCCGGATTGAATGGAATCCCGTACAATATAAGACACGTGAGTAGTGGCACCGAATCCAACCACCAGGTATTAAAGGAACTTCAATAAGGTTTGATTCGAAACAAAGAAACATAGTGTATACCTTTCTTTTCAAACCAAGCATTTCATTTTGGACAATCTTTCTTTACATATCCAACTTTCTTGCAAGGAAGTAGCACCTCTGCCGCTTATGGATTTGGCCCTCATTAACCTTCACTAGGGTATTACCCTTCTTTTTATCCTTCTTACCTGATTTTATCTTGCCGCTACTAGCACCATCATGAATTGTGAGGTAGACAGAGTGTTCCAACATCTTCCTCCCGCACCAACATGTCCTTAAGCTTACGTAAAGTTTCATTTATCCTTAATGGTGTTGTAGTTGACTCTGCATGCACTAAACTCAATAGAAAGAGAGTTTATAATAAACTCATTAGAATAACTCACTCACGTCCATCCCCATAGCCTTTAATTGTGATGCTTTAGATTAGACATTTTTGTCATGTGATCATGAATAGGACATGACCAATCAAACTTCTTAGTGGTCACTCATTCATGAAACTCCCAACAATGGACTTATCCATAATATCCGATTGAGAGTACTCCTCAATTTTCATCATGAACTCCCTAGCATTGTCGGTTTTTGGCATCGATGGCTTGATAGAATCTGTCATGGTCATCTTCATCAAGTTTAAGCATAGTCTCATTTAGACTTTTCCCAAGCCTCAAAATAATACATTTTCGGCCGTTGTACTAGTTTCAAGTTATGGTCGCAGGCTTCTCATCGAGAATTATCGCTAAATCCAGTTCAAAACACCCAACCGAAACTAGATTTTTTCAGACCATTCAGCATAGTTAAGTCAATAAACTTGACAACAGAGTTTCCTGATGCAAACATGTTATGTGAGGCTGCAAAATATTTATATATGCTATCACATTAATATTTTGAGTTAACTTTAATAGATTCAGATAGTCATACATCAAATGGACTCTAAATGTATATTCAAGTTAACCTTCGGGTTATCCTCTAATACACAATCAAACTATAATGATGCCAAGAGAACAAAATTTAATAGATAATCAAATATTCTTTAAATTAAACATGCATATTATTTTTGGATAAATATCATGTCTAACCAAGTAAGTTGATTAATTCCTTTAATATCATCGATCGTGTGCAATAGTCCACCTTTAGGTGACCTCATAGCAATATAATCAAATGACACAATTGTCCAATCAAAACTTTAATGGCATCTCTTAAGTCATGAACAATTCAAAATAAATTCAATTTAGATGTCCAATTAATCTTTCAAATTGTGCCACTTTGTCGACTAACAAGCTATTATACATTAAAAAATTCAATTAAACCACTTTAGATTGTATGTGTATATATATATGTATGTATACAGACATTTAACTTGGTCACTTTGATGACTAACAAGCCATATTTCATAAATGTGAAATATAATCCTTAATACTTGAAAATGCCTTAATCAAGTCACTCCTTTCATGATCAAATCTAAAAAAATTGATTGTACAAGCTCATTCTTTACGATTCATAAAATACCATTTTTTAAGACTTCACGTATGCAAAATCACATGAACAAGGAGTTATATTAAAAACATATTTTATCTATACTTGAGCAAATGATAACTCCAACATTCATTTAATGGATACACCATTGCAAACTCCAACATTCATTTCATAGATAATATACTATTTGCATAATTCAACAATCAGAATCATCCATTTCTTTGTGAATTCATTTGCTTCCCATACTAAGTTAAACCCTTAGCCATGATTCTCCGTAAATTGAATACAACATATGAAACTTATTTTCAATAAAAAAATAAATATTCACATATACTTTAACCTCAAGTTGATCACAATATATATTGTCCGTATAATATTGTGATAATAATTTCCTTTGCGGCGGAAAAGAATATTTCATGACTTATACTTTCAAATCCATCAAGTAGGATCAATAATTTTAATTAGAAAATCATGAGACACATGTAAGATATTTCTATATTTGATTAGTTTATTTCATATTAATTAAATAAATTCTTTAATGCCCAAAAATAATTACAAATCACGATTTTCATAATTATAAATATACTTACCTTTTGATCCATTCTTGAAATTGCTTGGAGATGAAACTTTCAACTTTACACTAAACAACTAAAGCTCTCTATAATGGTATATATTCCCTCTAGCCTCTCATTTTCTTACTTCTTGATGGATAGAAGTTATTCTTTTCTATTTGCCTATATAGAATATTATTCATAAGACAAACACTTAGCGTATACTACTTTTGTGAGGTAGGGGAAAGGGTATCTAGACCCTTGGTTTTAATATGCCTTAATGCCAACTTATCCATTAAAGTTGGTCTATTTAATAAAAACCATAAATGTTCATTTAATGTGAACTTGTAACATTATTTTATGTTACATGAATTACATTATTAAATGTTATATTACATGAACCATCCATTAAATATTGAAAATATTCCAACAAATTGTTCTTCAGGTAAGAGTTTTCTTATTCACAAAATTAAGTGATTAATTAGTAGGGCTTCATGATTAGACCATCTAAATTTGAAACTTTCCACCAATCCCTTCTTTTTATTTTTTATTTTTGGAAATATAGAATATTGGCCATTCACGTTTTTCTAAAAATAAAAACTAGTCATTTTTCTCAAAAGATGTTTTTTTTTAACTATTTTGACTAAAATATGATCGCACGCCTTATATTTTAGGTGAGTCACTTAGTCATTTCTTAAAAAGGACAAATGAATAATCAACTCGAAAATGGGTAAAAACATATGTTTGAAAAACATAGTTAAGAAATATTTTTGTTATCGACAAAAATAACCGAAAATCAATCGATCGTTTTCTTTTTTTTAAGATATTAAAAGACAAAAATAAAGAATTTTGATGCGGAACGTTGTCCCATTTGAATGCATAAAAAGATAAGTGAACCCTCCATGGAATGTTTAAACATAAAACTATAAATTTCTTTGGATTGTAAAATAATTACTATGGCAAGTTTGTAATCCAGTTCTAATGAAAATTTTAACATCTAAATATACCATCATCTTGTTTTCAAAGTTTCAAACGATTAAAATATCTCGATGACAACTAAACCATCACTAAAACCAAGTAAAAGAAAATCAAGGTTGCATAGTTACACACATGATCATATATTTTAAATTGTGTATCATTTTATATTCCGAGATATCATTCCTACACTCTAAGTGTATTTATTTAATATAATTGCAATACAAGATGAAACATGGTTTGGAATAGAGGATCCAAACCGGGTTTAATTGTGAAATTGTTCCTATAACTTTGGGTGATGACATTTTAAGACTTTTATTTTTTTCACCTTGCAATTTAAGACTTTAATTTAAGAAATATGGCACAATCAAGAAAAAATTAGCTAGAAAATTCAACAACTGGTTGGATTGTCGACGTGGTTGTCACCTTATCATCCAAATTGGGGTTTTCAATTTTCCAAAATTTGTTGATTGGGATGGGATTTGGTGACGAAGAATTTTTATTCTAGCGACAAATTTCTTGCACTTGTTTGAACAAAGTTGAATTTATGAATTCTAGATTATTTAACAGCTATTGTTATTTTTTTAACCATAATGAATTTGAAATTCACGAGTCCTTTGAAATCTGTGTCACCAAATTCTTGTTTTAATTCAAAAAATTTTAGTCGAAATTCTGATATTTCATACTATTCCAGTCATGTTTGATTAAGTCTATTTTCACAATTAGAAACAAAGTTTAAACAAAAAACCCTTAAGGTCCATTTGGATGAAGGGATTCAAATTTCAAGAGATTTCAAATGAATGGACTTCAAACTCCTTGGATTTGAAATCCACCTATTTGGATGATCTCGAATTTGTGTAGGGATTTCAAATTAATCATAAATTTTGATACAAAAATTTAAAAGCTCTATTCATTTTCTTAATTGATATTTAATAAATAAAATAAATGATATAATCTTATTATTTTATAAATAATTATAATTTTATACAATAATAAAAATATGAAATATATAACTTTTATTATGTGTGAAATATGTGTGTGTGAGAGAGGATATTGCGTGTGAATATGTGAGTTCGTATGAGTGAATGTGTGTAAATGTGTGTGTAAATGTGTGCGGTGTGTAGTGTGTGCAAATGTGTGTGGTGTGTAGTGTGTGTGTGTGCGTATATGTAAGTGTGTGAATATACAATGGAGCATAAAGGGGAAAAAATGAATTTCAAATGACTAGGTTTTGATAGGGATTTAAAATCCTTTATGAACTAAAACTTAAAGATGGATTTGAAATCCATTGATTTGGATTTAAATATCAAACAAGGGTGTGGATTTAGTTAGCTAAGAATTTCAAATCCCACATCCCAAATCCCCCATCCAAATGCTAAACAAAATCATCAGAAAAAATAAATAGTTACTATTAAAATCATTTTTCAATTAGTCACAGTTTTTTTAGGTATCCTTACATTTGATGTCTAATAAACGAACATTATATATGAAATTTGGAACATTTCCCCTCCATATGGGGGTATTTTTGAAAAATGCCCTCAAAGTATTAAAACTTGATTAATGCCTCTAGCACTCCAACTACTCACCTCACTGCCCACCTAATGACCCACCTCACTGCCCACAAAATTCTGTTCGAAGAAAAACCCAAATTAGCAATCTTTTTTGCAAACTTCAAGAACAATTATAACTATATACTTATTCTTTGTACTATATCTAATGATGTGAAATTATATCGATTTTAAAATTCCTAGTCGGGTTAGTTTTGATGGTGTCCATTATATTTAATTGAATTTGAGTAAATTTTATTTGAAAATGGTAAATTGAATTCAATTTTTAAGGTTTTTTTAGAACAAGTATAAATTTACATTGTTAGATATAATATAGAAAATGAATATGTAGTTGTAATTGTTCTTGAAATATGCAAATAAAATTACGAATTCAATTTTTTATTCAAACAGAATTTGGTGGGCGGTGAAGCGATGAGGCGGGCCATTAGATGGTCGGTGAAGTGAGCATTGGGGTGTATAGCATAAATCAAATTTTAATACTTTGAAAATACCCCAAGGCAATTTTCAAATATCCCACTATATAAGTTTATAACCCATCATCTCAATTTAAAAATTTTGTTGTATGAAAAATATATATAATCTTTCTCGCATACCAACATCATAATGAATATTATTCAAATCTATATTTTTCTCTCTCTATAAGATGAAGGATTTGAATAAGGAATCGGGTTTGGATAAGGGTAAATGAGTTGGTCCAGTTGGATCGGGGCCCATTAACAGAGCTCTGTTAGTTAAATACGGGACGGGAAAAGTTCGTTATTTAGTACGCATTTGCAGTATATTAGGAATATTTTCTGAAAGTTACGGCGAAAAAATCGCAAAAATACGGAAATATTTAATATACGGATCCGTAGACGTATTTGGGTTTAATACGAATATAATATAATTGTTCGGGGGTAATAATACGACTTATTTTAATATTATATTTACATAGATTGTAATTTATACTTATGTTTGGATTATATTAAAATTAATTTTAGGTACTTTATTAGTTTACTTTAAATTATAACACAAATTAAAAATAATTATTTAATAATAGTTAGTGAGTTTATAAGTGAATTGTATTTATACTTAGATTATATAAAACTTAATATATATAGTTTTTTATTATATTAAATTATAACTTAACATAAATCTAAGATAATTATTTAATAATAATTACTCTATTTGTATATTATTAATATTCTTATTTATTATTTTATAATATTGTAGTTATACTTATAAATGATTTTTTAATAATTTTTTATTTATTTAAATATTTTAAAAATATTAAAATGAAGTTTTATTCGCCAAATATTATACGGATAACTATAATACGAGTATTAAACATTTATTTGAAAAGTACGAGTATTTAATGCCGACTCGAGAATGTGTATGGGAAACGGAAGTATTTCAATTATTCGTGCGTATTGATATTATACATGTATGATACGCGTATTAAGTAAATGAACAGAGAGATGAGTACCGCCTACCATTGGGGTAAGTTCAAGAATGGCCTTTTTGATGTTTCATTTACAACTATAGCCTTCCATATTAAAAGAGTTCAAATATTCACTTAAGTTCCCATTATACCCTTTATAACAAATAAGGAAACATGATTAAATTCGTTCCGATATCACGAATATGAACACTTTCAGCTTTTACACACTGTTTCATTCGTGGCATTGTTACACCTACTTAGATCCGCCGAGTCTCCATTCGGAGGTTTTAAAAAGATCATGCCAAGTTTCCCGTAGATAAACTTAACAATTATCATCTTGTTATAGAATTAAAAGATGTTCGATTACGTATTATCGGTTAAAACTAAGGTTTACAGGTGAAAATGGAAATAGTCCATTACGACCATATCGTGCCCAACATGCTTCCGTAAAATTAATAAATCCCTTAAAATTCATACCTCTTTTCGACCAAACAAAGACCGGTTAAGTGGTTCGCAATGCCACCAGCTTGAAAATTATCGCCCCTAGATCGTTTGACAAACAAACTCCTCACCTGCTCAACCTCACCCTCGGGAAGATGATCCGCAAACTCGTTATCCGACTCCTTCCAAAACCCTTGTAAAACCTTTTTTCTCAAAGACAAATTCTTTTAGTTCGTTTCCTACTCCAAGGCGTAAAAGTAATTCTTCAAAGGATGAATCAATAGTACATTATGAACACATGTTGAACAAACAACCTTTATTTTATTAAGAACTTAAAGCAAAAATTATTACATCGCAATCTCCTTTTGGGAGGAGAAAACCCCTTTAGCCTCTCATAAAGGCTATCACACTCTTGTACATAAAATTAAAAACTAAAACTCAAAACTCGAAAACACTCTCTCGAAATTCTAAACACTCAATAATATTAAAGGAAAGAAATTTTTTGTTGTAGAAGACTAAGGAAATATTCGATGCCTTTAGCCTTCAAAACTCTTGTTTTTATATAGAGGAATGGGTTGCTTCTATATTTCTTGGATTCTTCATCCACTTGCTTTGAGAGTTAGTGATGCTTTCCTATCTTCACATGGCTTGGGACCTACCTTGTCTGGTATCCAAGGATTGTAGAAATAACGCAAGTTGATAAGACTCCAAAGCCAACTGACTTTTCTTTTTCCGTCTTTTAGCTAGATGGAATCTTATGACGTCATTGCTTACGCATTGACTTGAATTATCAAGATCTTGATGAGTTGGATGCCAATTACTAGATCTCACCCATCTTTGTCTCTTTCACGAGTGGGTTATCCTTGAATCACATGTCTCCTTTAACTTTATCTGAATATACTTTTTTGGTGGTCCCCAAACTTTGGATACTTCGTGACTTTTCTTCTCCGTCAATCGGGTCTTTCTCCGATCGACTTTTGGCTATTGAATCCTTTGCCAAATTCCGTTCTTCTCGATTTTGACATTCGGGATGGACAGAAGTTCCCAATGGCCTATGTGAGCCATATTGAATATTTCAAAATGTTTCTTTACTCCTTGAAAGCTTGTTTTCCCACAAGAAGATTTATTTTCTTTCGAATAGGTCTTCTCGCGAATCTTGTAGTTTTTCCTGTCATAGTATTCATCAGAATGATCCGTTCACTAAATTTTGATAAAACTTGAACGGAAACTTGACTTTGTCCATCTCGGATGAAGACACCCACAATCCCCATGCCCTTCAAGAACTCGTAGTAATTTGATCTTCGGTGAAGGTCATGGCCAATTGTATTTCTTCTAAACTAGCCTCCTTGATATTTTTGAAGGCTCTTTCATCCGTCACCGAGCAATTTGATGTAATGGAAGGCTTCATGTCCACCTTTTCCGACGGCTCTATTCTGGCACTTATGAAATACGGCTCCAATGTATCCCCTCGTTTTAGGTCATTGTTGGACCATCACTCGAACAACGCTCTGGATCCATTTTGGTAATTTTGTGATCTCCTAAGCCTGGTGAAGTAGTATAGATCGAGGCCAAAGCCCCAAACCCGCACCACCTCTTCACTTCTTCGTGCCATGTCATCTGAGTTTGGTAACATCCAAACCCTTGGATATTTTCCAAAAATATCAATCTTTATTTTTTCCTCGAGATATCCCTTGCTTGTCGGTAATCGCTCCCAATTCGCTTGGTATTCCCCGCCAAGAAGAAAAACTTTAATCTCGTTAATATCAACCTTAAAAGAAGTGCCCATCATAGGCCTAAGATTGATCTCTTCATCCTTTACCCCGGACATGTTGGGTTGATGTGATAACTCGGGATTTGACTCGAGTATCCGCTTTTCCTTGGGCCAACATTTACGCGGACTTAGGACTTGTGCTAGAGGTACTTGAATCCTCTCTACGAGGTTGGGAGCCTGCCTCTAAACGCTCCGTTTGCTTATTAGCATCACCAACTCGGGGAGTGGTTGAAATGCCATTCTCAATCGAGAGTGAGACCGAACACATGCTCGTATACGATCGGTTACTTTGTCCCGATCATTCCTTTGTAGTTTCCGCTAAAGTCGGCATTGATGACCGGGGTATCAAATTCTCGGAGTAGCATTTCCCACCGGGTCTCTAAGATGTCTTGATGCGTAGTGAGGATGGAATCGGCTTCATTCCTCCATCTCTTGTTAGAAAATCTGCAAGAACATTTTCATGAGATTTTATAATGACAATATCATAATCATAATATTGACATTCAGCTTGCCATCTAAGTATCCTAGCTTTTTCCGGGTTTTGATTCAATTTTGTTTTTCGAGAAAAGCTTTGACACTGAATTATCAATTTTAAGATAAACTTTTTTGGCTTAGAAATAAAGGCCATTTTTTGAAAGCCTTTCTAAAAACATCGCAAAGAATTATTTCTCGTTGATATGCCACCGAGGTTGCTTCACTTTTGTCTGTAAATAGACCGCAATATCTCATGGCACTTCTCCGTTTGGTGTGGCTTTTGTAAGAACAAGAAGCAATGCTGCTTGTCCACCAATAATCACAACATCTGTATAAAGAACCGTTATCTTCATCCCGTGGAATTGCAAGTTTCGAAGCTTTTTGCAAACTTCTTTAAGTTGCTTGATTCCTTCTTGATGTTCATTCTCCCATTTGAATATCTTGCATCATTTTTAAGCAATGGGCTAAACACCTTCTCGTAATGTGCTAGATTGTTTATAAACATTCCAAGAAAATTGACAACTCCCAAAAACTCAAGTTGTTTCTTATCTTTCAATGTATCACGAAATCCTCGTATCTTTTCTACAATATGACTTTGTAGGATGATTCCGATTCAAATCGATCTCAATTCCTAGGAATTCAATCCTTTGTTGCAATCACGCTTTTCTTCTCCGAAAGCACTAATCCTTCCTTGTGACAAACATTTGAAAATATTTCCAAATGTTAAGATGTTCCTTCATGTTCTTTGATGCGATCGAGAATGTCATCGATATACACGAACATGAAATCAAATAATCTTTGAAGAGATTATCCATCTTCCTTTGATATATCCTGGGTGCGTTAGTCAATCCCATGGCATCACGTTCCAAATATATTGTCCTTGTGGTGTGGAGAAAGCAGAAACTTCTTGCTTTTCTCATCCATCTTAATCGGTAGAATCCAGATTTGCAATCGAACTTTGAGAATAGCTTGGCACCTTTGATGCGATTAACCGATGTTCTCTTGCTTGGGATATAGTATCCGATTTCCAAAATGTTATTAATCCCTTTGTAATTAATAACAAGTCTTGCTTTCTCTTTTGATTTCTCCATGGTTTCGACTAAGAACCCTGGATGCTTTGTATGGAGAAACTCTGGTGAAATCAACTTAAGGTCAAGATATTTCTTAAGTATCTTCTTGCATATCCTCACGATCCTACTGGTTCATAAAGATTGGTTTGAATCTTACGAACTCGTACTCCTTTCCAAGTTTTACCTTTAAGGAAGCTTTAAGCTCATTCTTATCCCACCAAGCCAAAGGATCTTCATTGTAATTCCTTTGGATCTTCTTCTTGATATCCTCGAGTGATATTTGTTCCTCTAGGGTCACGTCACTCTGTGGATTCTCCATTAGACTCATCCACCAAGCAAAATATCTTCACCTGTATCATGGAAATAGATTGGTGGCGTCTTCACTTTGTACCATGGGGTACCGCCCGCGCTCCGATCATGATTTACTCGCTTGTTTAATTCCACGCTTACGTAAGGATAAGAATCCTTTTAGAAATCCTTCCCTGCAATAGTGGTAAATCTTCTTTAATTTCTTTAGGAAAAACATCCGCTGCGTACATATTCCTAAGCACTGAATCAATATAGGCGGCAAAATACTCGGCTTTGTATTCGGATATAACATTCCGATAGAAATGTATATGGAGAATGGACTAGTGGTCATCTGATTCTGTATCTTTTATTAGCCACTGTGAACTCCATTCCGTCTTGTAATCTTTCCCAAGGTTTATGATCCTCAAGAAATTCAATTCCCAATATTAATTGTTACGGGATCTTTCCCCGCAATTCTGTGATAGTCACCTCATTTCACCTATCTTGAGCTTCCGATACCGTCCAACTATTGGTTGTTGGAGATAATATAGAACATCACAAGGAAAAATATTATCCTTTTGAGTGATGTCGAATATTACTTCAACTTCTCGCCATCATTCTGGACATTTCAGCTCTCATGCTGTTTTGAAAACATCTAGGATACGCTGAACTGTACTTGGTCTCCTTTCTTCCCAACGGCTGCTACTCGTCATTACGTCCCTATTGGAAAGACATCCTTCTTGCTCAACTCTAAGACTTCGACTTTTGTTGAAGACTGGTTGATCTTGTATTTTCATATCAATCTCCTTGATAGTTGGAGACTCAATAATCTCGTAAAACCACCCCAAAAGTCCTCGAAAATCCTTGGGACTTCAATAAATTCCTTTCTCAAGAATACTTCTGAATGATGTGTATTCGAGAGAGCATAGGATATCTTGTATGTGATCGAGTAGGGTCTGTTCCCTTCTTTCATCAAATCTTCTCTTTTAAAATCTTGATGAAGGGTTAGGACTCTATTGAAATCTCGATCTCCCAAATTGTATGCAATTCTAGGATAGACATTAAATGTCAATTTCCCAAAGATACAACAATTTCTCAGAACCGCTCCAAGACATGAATCCTTGAGATTTGAGATTCGCTTATCAAATATAGCCAGTTGAGTGGTGAATCTATTCCTTCTTTTGAATGTTGCTTTAATAATGACTCTTATGGCTCCGATATGAATCCATGAGAGTGTATTTGCAAATTCTCTTTTAACTCTGCTTTTGATCTCCTGAATTTCTCTAATAGGGGCCAATTTGCATCTCGATCAAGTTCCTAGGTAAATTCCATCGGAATGGCAAATTCTCCATTGTTACCCTGTGGATAATTTGGTGTTTTTACATTATGAAAACCAATCTTATCAAAGCCTTTTCCATCGCTCCAATTGTAAATCCATCATAGATTTGAAGCTTTGGATCTTCCTTCATAATTCTCATAAGAGTCTTATGAGACACCGTAGTGTGAGAGAGGAATCCTGACATATCCTCCATGACCATCTGTTGAAGAATTTCTTCTTCACTCTGATTCTGCACTAGATTCACTTCCATCATCAGAATAGATCTTTTCTTCATAGATGCTTTCATCTGAGGGTATATCCTCAAATTGATACACATGTATTAAATCCTGATAATAGACAGCTTCTTTGATTTCTGGTGTAGCTTCGAACTGTCTGACTCCTCGTTTTTTATTATCTGGGCAATCCGTTGAGATATGCCCTCTTGCTCCGCATGTCCAACAATTACAGTCTTTAAAACTTTCATTAGCTCTGGTGTGAGCACGCCTGAAAGTTCTTCTTCCTGGATTTCTGCTGGTACTTGCTTGATTAGAACCTGATGATGAGGCTCTACTCCTGCTTGGTGCTGGTCTTTGCCCTGATTTATAACTTCGGGCTTTTTGTTTTGACCAGAACCTTCTAGGTCTCCATGAAGACCTGCTTCTTTTGCTGCTGCTTCCTCGGCGGTATGGATGGCTTCGCTCCTTCTTCCTTTTGTGCCGCCTTGGTTGACCTCCCACAATTGTTGGGATGTCATTATCCACGCAACATAGAGGAACTGCTTTATTAATTCCTCTTAATCTCTTGTAATTCTGTACAGCCTGCTTGGTAACACCATTCAGATAACTTGGCCTTTAGGAAAGACATTTTTCTGGCCACAGTTTCTACTTCCGCTCCATCCTTGTATTCCCTGATAAGCATTTCTCTCCAGGGACTCGGAATTTTGGCAAAGAATAGCTGTGCAGCTTCCTTTTCTTCAATCTTGGACTTCCACCGGTATTCGGTGAACAACTTGATATATTCGTCAATATGACAAATATCATATAACTTCAAGGCTGAGAGGGCTTGTTTATATCTCTTTCTTTTTCATCCTCTAATCCCTCAAATGACTGTGCCGATGAATTATATTTTGAATAATTTTGCCATACCATCGACAATTCCTTTAAGTGATTCTCCGATGTGACCGAACTCTTTGTACTAGCATCGGTCATATCCCAGGCAATCTTCACCGATCCTTCAAGACTCATTTCAAGGAGTAAAATGAATGAATCCTTTGTAAGATCGAGGTTCCTTTGAAATTCTCATAGTGAAAGCCCATTCATCAATAAGGACTTCTCTATTTTTAAAATATGGGATGTCCATTTAACATTAACCCATATGGATGTATTGGGTCGAGGTGTGATCTTCCATAAGGCGTCTAATAAACATTCGTCCTCCCAAAGTGGGTTGTCTTCAGTTCCCAAGAGGGTTTCGACCTCCTCGTCCCCGAAAGTGGATCACTCCCGGTCGTGAAATCCCCCGTGTGGCATCCTCTCTCGTCTGAGATCCATGATTCGAACCCGTACTTTCTTCGACGTTAGGATTAACGGTGGCGGTGGTGGTGGAATTGCTCTACCTTGTGGGTCATAGGTAACCAAAGGATCGATCCATCACCTGCGTTCATCTTTAAATCTACAATACCTAATCCCATGAAGGATTCTGCCAGTCGTGTAGATCTTTAAGATTCATCTTTCCATATCCATCTTTTTTAATTTTTGATGGTTTTTCCTTTGATTAGAGCAATGAGCTTTTCCTCATCTGTCATCTTTCGTATAACTTCGGTTGGTTTCCTTTTTGGTGTAAATTGGGTCTGTTCCGAAATCTATACGCTTCTTTTCCTCCCGGAAGAACTCGGCCTGTCCTCCGGTTCTTGACTCGTTTCTGAATATCATGAAGGAGTTCAAGAGTTTCCTTCGATATTTTACCATCGTCTCCATCTGGTTCTGGATCTGATGAACTTGTCTTTGGTAGATGAATATGGCGGTTGCCATAATTACACCGTCTTCTGACTTCTCTAAGATCTTCGGAGAACTTAGATTTGTCTGGGAAGTATCTCGTTCCACTCGGGTACTCCATCGGAATCATTGTTCTGATGGGAATTTTCATGAACCGTTTCTTGAAGGTTCATCAAGTGAACATATAGGGTCGATTAAGCATCTAGATCGCTTATAATATTCTCGCTCGCATTTTGCATTGCACGAAGGTTTCCCCGTCGGCTCCTGCACATTTTTTTCTTCATGTTGGTATTCCTAATATGAAACCTGGTCAAGTGTTCTTGTGCATACATCGTCAGTATTTGACGATATGTCATGTAAGGGTACATCTCGGACATCGGTTCGGATCCATAATCTCGGAGTAATTTCTCCTCACCAATTGTTAATTACATAAATATAATAAATTTAACTACAAGTTCTTAATAAACCTAGGCTTTGATACCATTTTTACGGCCCCTAAAATCTTTAAAAACTATTAGTTTGCCTTCAACCTTGTATAAGGGGTATTTTGAGGTGTTATCAAATAAAAAGGCTATTTTTGAAACTTTTGAATAAGTGAGGCTAAAGTTGAACATGTGCTTTAAAATTAGGCCATTTCTAATATCTACCCCTACCATTCCCCACTCTTGCAATCTTGTTTTTCAAGAAAAAAATTCTTCCGTCACCTTGAATCAAAGAAAGAATATTTCAATATTCGTAAAGAAAATTCAACAAAACTAATCCCACTAAAGGGGGATAACATATCAGCTTCCTTCAATCTTTAAAATCAAAGGTCCAATTTTGTTCTGTTGTAATTATCATTCTCTCTCTCTCTCTCTCTCTTTTTTTTTTTGCTTTTCCGATTTCAAGTGTTCTTTCCTGAGTATGTATGTACACAATAATTTGTTTCAGATATCCGACGGTGGCATTTTCGGTAAATAGAGTGATAAGATGGGTGCACTGATGTCAAAGATGTGGTTCATGTTGTTCCCGGCGGCGGAGTACAAGATCGTGGTGGTGGGGCTGGACAACGCCGGGAAAACGACGACGCTTTACAAGTTGCATTTGGGGGAGGTGGTCACCACGCACCCCACTGTTGGAAGCAACGTTGAGGAGCTTGTTTACAAGAACATTAGATTCGAGGTCAGCTCCCAAATTTCAATTACTGTGTCTGGAGGCATGTTATAGCTAAAAAATGTTGTGTTTAGTTATGGATTTGATGGGATTGAGGTAAAATGCAATTTTATTTTTTTGTGAATTATTTATCTGTTGTGAATTTTTGATGGAAATGTTATTCATTGGCTAAATGGATTTAAGGGGATCAATATTTGTTTGCAACTTCGTGATGTATTTAGTTTTCTTGAAAAATTGTAGGCTATTTCACATGTAAAATAAATATTCTTTTCTTTAACAAGAGCAATCTAATATCACCAGAAACATTGAGGAGATCTTTCTTTATAAATAATAAGGTAGAAACAGCTTCTTTTTTTTCATCGGTTAATTCTCTTCAAGAAAGTTATAATTCTTAACTGTTCTGGTAAATTATCAGTTTAAATTAGACATACATACGGATTTTGTGGAAGGATCAATAAATTGTTGTGGGACCCTTACTCAGAAAACAAGAAAGAGAGAAAGAAAGAAAAAGAGAAAGAAGGAAGGAATGGATTCATCTCAATGTGATAATAGTAAAACAATAAGACAAGAATAAGCATCATGGTGTTAGGTCTTTAGGCATACCTCACCTTTATGATGTTGAATTTCTAAATGTTTTGTATTGGCAATTTGGCATTAAGTTGAAATACTTTTAAATGAAAAGTTTATATGATATTTTTGTACATCTAAAACTTAATGGGGAAAACTCTAGCTTTGAGGTGATGATGCAATACAAAGTGGAGGTGTTAAAGTTACCTTTGAGGTTTAATGGATATTTGGATTTATAAGATGTTTTATTCCCTCAATCAATTGTTAGTCTTCATCTATACCTCAATGTTTAGAAACTCATGTATTCTTTTGTCGGTAATAACTGCAATGCCTTATGTCCAGTGCACATGATTTAGAGTCCTGGTGTTTTATTGCTCTTGTAGTTTGACCTCTTGGTACAACTTCTTTGGTTCTTTCCATTTTTGTCCTTATTCACTAGACCTCAAACGAGTGGATTTATGTCATCTTTGTTTCATGAAATATCGAACTTTATGTTTTGTTAGGATTGGGAATTAGTATTATATCAAAGAGGTATACATAGGTGCAGCATATAGAATATAGATATAGTCCTTGGTTGCAATTTACTTATCTCGATATATTTCCCAGGCCTAGAGATTTCTGCCTATACTGCTGATTCCATTCTGGATCCAAAGTCATTCTTGCAATATCATACTATTGTGTTGGAGTTTGTTGATATGTCGGTGGAAATATTGTTATCGTGGGCAATACAATTTCCTTTTAACTTGATGATCTTTAACGCATTATTGAAATAATTAAGAAACTAGTGTTTGAATCACATTAATCTTCCTTTTTTTTCTCAACAATAATGGTATTCCAATCCTTTGGTACTGACTTACTGTTTGGCTGCAAAAATTATGAGTGATTGGCTACAAAAATATCTGATTGCCTCTAAATTGTTGTTCGAAAATTTCTGAACTGGAGTTTTTGTAATTAGGCTAAACCTCAGGGTAGGTTTGTAATTATCCCTTATTAGAATGTTCTTTGAGTGAAAATCATTCTATTTCCTTCTTAGTACCCAAATACTTGCATTTGATTTGTACTTGTTCAAAGGTGTAAAATGTAGAAAATGCTTCTCATGTGTTAGAAAATTCACCATAGTGGCAACTGTTATACTCTATTCCCTAATCCATTCCATTGCTTGTGTAATTGAGTATTATGATTTCTTGTCATAAGGTGTGGGATCTTGGCGGACAAGATAGACTCAGGACATCATGGGCAACGTGCTATCGTGGGACCCATGCTGTTATCGTAGTGATAGACAGCACCGACAGAGCTAGGATCTCGATCATGAAGGACGAGCTATTTAGCCTGCTTCCACACGAGGATCTTCAGAGTGCAGTTATACTTGTCTTCGCAAACAAACAAGACCTTCAGGATGCAATGACACCGGCTGAAATAACCGATGCATTGTCCCTTCACAGTATCAAGAAGCATGATTGGCATATTCAAGCTTGCTGTGCCGTCACTGGTGAAGGTCTTTATGACGGTTTTTGGGTTGGATCGCACAGAGAGTAACTGGGAAAGCACCAAGCTAGAAACAACGGCGTTACATGTGAAATTTATGCCTTGGCCTTCACGCTACAAGCGCGGTAAATACAGATAGTTTGATGTATCGTGTAATCATCCAAATCCAGACTGTGTTTGTATGATTCTGATATTACATTTTGTTGAAAAGTGCATTGGCGCACCATCATTTCAGTTAATTGTTTTTGCTGATTACACGTGATGCAACGAGCGTAATTATGAATTGCATACAAACGGCATTTTGAACGGTATTGATGAATTTAAATAACCGTTAGAAATATTTCGCAAAACTTATGCTATATAAATTTCGGAAAAATGTTGGGATCGCCCATCTTTTTTTTAGAAAATAGTTGTAAACTCATAATATCTTATTTTAAGAGCTTATAAGTTTTTTTTTCTTTTTAAATTTACCAAATACTTTTAGAGAGCTTATAAGCTCATCCAAACACCTTCTCAATCTCGGTCAAGGAAGATATATTATGTTGTCGTATTTAAGCCAAAAATGCAAACATTGATTAGCAAAGACACAGTATCTTGTGCGATTTGGAGCAATGGTGTAGCCAAGCTATGTTACTAGGGAGGTTTGGTTAATTACAAAATATCGAGAGATGTTTGAAACCTACAAAACAATCCCTTGAGATTTGGTTGTGTTAAATGTAAAGGGTAATTGCAATATTTTTACAAATGTAAAAAAGTGTTTGAAATATTTTTGCTTATGAAGGGGGTAAAGTGTAATATAGAACAAAACCTCACGGGATTCTTTGTAATTTTCAAAACTTGTGAGCATTTTTGTAATTAACTCAAACCTCATGGGTAGTTTTTGTAATTATCCCATGTTACTATGAAGAATACAATATAAAACAATGCACTGCATGTCACCTTGTTGACCACGTTAAACTGGGCAAACCAAAGGAAGTAACAGCAGAATAAAACAACAGTGTAAAATGTAATAAAAGCTATCATCAATCATTAAAAAAGAAATGAGGTTGGAAATATAGTCATTTTTCTCAGTTTACAAACTTTTAGACATCTGTAATATGATTGCCACCCCAACACCCAAGATCTGGTGAATTAATTCGCCAGAATGAGACAACACGGTCGTTTTCTGCAGACCGAGGAACACCTTGTCTACTGTTGTTGCCTGTTGTAAGAGACCTTATCCTCAGAACTCAAAAGAATAAAATTCTTGAAAACATCTGCCAACCATCATAGTATCCAGCACCTGCATCCTGAAGACTCTGGTGGCCCTTCAAACCATCTGTCCCATATAGGATTCACCGGACCATTGGTTCTGGAAAGCACAAACAAAAATATCCTCATTCTACCAACTTAATAGCAACTATGGTAACTTGTAAAATTGCCTCCAAAATTTAGTGTAATTACAAAATATATCCAGTTATCTTTCAAAATTACAGAAACCCCCTTAAGTTAATACAAAAACAAAAAACCAAGAGGTTTGTATTTGCTTAATGAATACCCCCTCCTCAATAGGTGTAATTTGCAGCATGGCTGAATATTTGTAGTTTTGAGAGATAATTGGGTGAGGT
The DNA here is from genome assembly GCA_016081115.2 of Rehmannia glutinosa. Lineage (NCBI taxonomy): Eukaryota > Viridiplantae > Streptophyta > Magnoliopsida > Lamiales > Orobanchaceae > Rehmannia > Rehmannia glutinosa. The sequence continues at coordinate 5,593 of JABTTQ020000686.1, read as the reverse complement.
ATTTTTGTAATTAGACTGAACGTTAAGGGTACTTCTGTAATTAACCCTATCAATTGTGAAGTATAAAAGAAAACAAGCAATAGCTCTTACACTGGGAGCAGCGGATCTGGTCTGGTTTCGATATTTATCAGCATCCTAGTAAAACATACAGTTTGTGTTAGACTGTCGGCGACACCAGAAAACAAATACTAACATGTAATCTGAAAATATCTCCGCACTTACTCCTTGCAAGCAGCAGATGCTTTATCCATTTTCTCGACCTGTTCCAGTTCTTCCTGTACAACAATTATCATCACATATATTTTTAATAAATTATGTGAACAACCAAGTCACAATCTTACCCAATTCCATCAGACATAATTTATTTATGATGTAGCATATTCAGCAGAATAAAGTGCTGGTAGTTCAATATGCTAGATGTCAATCGTTATGACTGCTTAGAAAAATAGGCCAAGGAAAAAGATTTTTGAGAGGGATGACTACAAAACAATCATGAAGTTTGGGATAATTACAAAGTAAAACCCAGAGAAGTTTCAAAAATTACAGAAACCCCTTGAGGTATGATTCCGTCTTACATTTTATCCCAATGATGAAATTTGTTGACGTCATCAAATATGTTACTATTATATTCATCAACTTTTCTAAATGTTGCAAATAGCCCAACTTTTCAACTAGACTATTTGTAATATTTAGAAAAGTTGAGGATATAACTGTAAAATGTAAGAGGCAAAGTTGGGCTATTTGTAATATTTAGAAAAGTAAGTGATGTAATTGTAAAATATTTGATGAAGTTAGGAAACTCCGTCAGTTCAACTAACGATTGGGGTAAAAAAGTAAGACGGAAGCAAACCTTAAGGTTTTTTTTTTTTTTTAATAATTTTGAAACATCTCCAGGTTTTATTGTAATTACCCAAACCTCAAGGGTAGTTTTTGGAATTATCTCTTTTTGAAATGATCCTGGCAGCATGCATTTCAAACGTTGTTTAATTATCTTACGTACAGAGGGTACCGATAACTTTGTAGAAAGTGATTCACTGAAGCAACAGCAAAAAACACATCACCAAATTCTCTTTTGCTTGACAAAAGAAAGAATAATTATATCTAAGCAAATTAGTTTTGAGGGGCCTGCAAAATTTGAATTATGACACCAGTTTCTTATGATGCAAAGAATCTCTCATTAGTTCAATCTCATAATCTATGAATTCCTCTTTTACATTGTCCAAAAGAGTCCAATTTATTATAACGTACAGATTCACCAACTAAATTTCGGATGTTGCCCTTTCCGCTAACTGTTAGCTCAAGCATTTAATTTAATTTCATGTTCGCAATTAAAGATGTTTCTAAAACATTATATTGCTGCCACGTAATAAGCTAAATGCCCAAACTTGCCACCAATATAATGAGCAACATAAATGGAGCACTTAGATGAAGAAGCTTTAACATGTGCATTTATTGAGAATTTTAATGTTCCTAGCAAATTAGATACTTCAGAGCTTACGTTCTAAACTGAACGCTAGAAGACCTTTCATCTTCTAGGAAGGACCAAAAAAGCAAAAATTGCCGCCACATTTCTGTATAAGCACCTTTTGATTGGAGCTAGTGACGTACTCAAATTGTTTCACACTTAAATGCTACACATCGAATATATCTCAATAGTTTTCCATCCACGAAAAATACCCCCTGTATTCCATGCTATTCTATTTCAAATAATTCCGCTCACGTATTAGTCTTGAACACAATAACTAACACATTCACATGGAATATCTAAAATCTTAGATCAAACTCCTGGCCTTGTAAACAAAGAATTCAATCTCTAACTTTATTTTTGAAATTTATACTAAAAATGCGCCCAAGTGGGCCATCACATAATGGTAGATGCTAGTCAGCAGCGAATATGAGATCACGTTCTTAAAGTAGCAAAGTGTGACCATCTTGGACTTTTAGCAGTAGCCAGACAACAAGCCTAGTTGACCGATAAAGTAAAACGAAGTGTTTCGCTTTGATAAAATTTATTATAGTAGTAAATAAGTTTTAAGAGAAAAACAACTCAACAAATCTCTTCAGCTTTTCTAGTGTTCTCTAACAATCATAAGAAACAAGCAAACATATTCAACAAAGAAACACACTCCAAAACCCTAAAGCCAATTGTAGAGATAGTTCCCTAATACGTAGCCTGAGCAAAAAATTGATATCATTAAAAACCGCCATCCATCTTTGGATCTTCAAATGTAATAAACAGTCTCGAGCAATGCATCTATTAGCAGCTAAATTATGGAGGATCAAACCAAAAAGAGAAAAAAACCGTGCGATATGAAGTATTAAAGCACTTCTAAGATTCTCTGATTGGTAAGTGGCAAATGTTTCGTTACATCATCCTATATCCGAAGTAAGTATATATACCTCTTGAGGTCACATCTATGACTTTATTATTCTACATCTATTGCAAAAAAAAAGAAATCATGCATAAATCTCATTTCCCATATTTCTTTTTGCTGCAAAACCACCAACTGCTGTATAATTAAGTGCTCAAAACCAAAAGAAATATGAATCTCCTAATGTGCAGAGTAAAAAAAAAAAAAAAATCTCTACTAAGAAAATCCAAAAATCTCATTTCCACACATGTCAATTGTCCAACAAGACTAGGGAAGATAGTTCCACTTTTCATATTAGTATCCTTACATTACAGGATGAAAAGACAAAGCTCAATTTCTACACAGCATTTAGCAACCCAAATGGAAAAATGCACCAAAAAAACATGATACATACCAATATTTCACCTATCACCACAAAATAAACAAGGCCACTGAAATTCATTTCCCAGATAACAGAAACACGAAAAGAAAAAAAATAAAAATCTTGAAAAAAATAGTCAACATGATCGAAGTCAAATGAAAACAAAACAGTAAACAGAAGCAAACCTCCAAGAATCGAATTTCTTGCTCGAGTCTCTTCAATTCAGCAGAAATCATGTGTTTCCCCCTTGTATCTGTGGCCCCCACAACCGATCGCACTTCACCTGAACTCCCTGTTTGCATTTTTGTGTCTAGATGAAAATTATTTATTTCTTTATATATTTAGAACCAAACCCAAAAATTATTTTGTCAAGAATCAAATAATGAATTGAAGGGAAAGGTGGTAGGCTTTATTTTATCTACTCATTTTTTGTGTCTGTTCTTGTCTCATTCTCTTCCACTCTCTTTACTTTCTTGCAACAAAACATAAAGGAAATAAATATTGTGAAAAAATGTTGCATACATTATACACAATTACTCCATCACTGTTTATTTGTTTACACTATACACTAATTACTCCATTACTTTTTCTTCAAGTACCCGCTACCATCCCATTAACATCGCTTATTAATTAATTTATGGAGGATGAAGGAAGAAAAAAAGAAGAATATGGAGGGACAAAACAACTAGAGTCGAGAAAAGAAAAAGAGAATTTTGAATCACTCGTTTGTTGAATGATTAAGTATCATAAATGTTTATTTTCGTTTTAGAATTGTTTACGTATTAAAATTGATATTTTAATAATGTGCAAAGTTAGCAACCACTTCTCCTTAATTGAAATACTATAAATTATTTCAAAAAAAAAAAAAACCTGTAAATTAGATGAATAGTACTTACACACTCAACTTTACCTCTAGAAACTTTTTCCCCCATCATTGAAAAGTATTGTGAATTGTTGGGCCTTTAGTAACAAATATGATGTGCTTAGTATCATTATTTTCCTGCTTTGCCATTTTATTTGACTAAAATATAAAATAAACTACAGTTTGTTCCTTTTTAGAAATTTGATTTCTTTTTCTCTCATTTTTTATCTTTTATCTTTTATCTTTTAAACTTTTTTCAAGATGATAACACTACCTATGTGAGTAATCTTTTCCTTCCAGAGTTTCATTTTTTATGCTGGGAGCAAGGCTTAGAGAGTGAGGGGATATTCTTAGAATTTCATTTGCAATATATGTTTACTATTTTGATGGTTAAGAAAAAATAATTAACAGTAAAATCATTAAGAACAAAAATAAATAAACATGGTAAAATCCATATGCCGAATTATCCATGTTGCTGGATGGAGCCATTTGGATTTAAGGGGAGAATTTGGAGAAATGATATCAAATAACTTATATGATGTCGCTTTTGCGTGACGCTTCCAAATCCAAGGATTCGATAAAAGTCAAAGTTTTCTTCTTCACAAAGGAGGAAGTCTTCCTCCGGAGTTGGAAATTTCTTCAATCAGAAACTTGCCTCGCACACACACGCAAACGCTGGGGGAGGTCCTCGAGGGTTGTCCAGAGAGGCCCTTCCGACACTCAAGTCAAAGACAATTATCGAGAGAGAAATTAAGACAAGAAATGAATAATGAATTAATGCATAAGAGATTACGAGTCAAATTCTTTACAAATGAAGAGAACGGACCTTTTATACCGGGTGATGGACCTCACGGGCCATGTTCGCTTTTTTTTTACTTTCACCGCAAAGTACATTTGTGTAGTTTATAGAATATCAGGTTAGCAAGTCGAATCCACAGAGACTAATAAATTAGCGTACTAAGTATTGAGATCGAATAGTCTTATCTTTATTCGTACGATCGAAAGTTGATGATCGGTTTATAAAATTAAGACAAGAATTTATCATAAAAGACACAAGAAAAGGTTGATTGAAAGATCAAGGAGATGAATAGATTCCATGGCTATGGTTTCCAGCTTAATATCCCATTTTGTTATCGACATTAATCACAACAAAAGTTATTATTATTCTTCCCTATAAGACAATCACAAAGTATTTTACCATCTCTCTCGATGTATGTAAAAACATCGATTTGATTATCTATGCTAGCATTCTACTCAACATAAGATATCCAACTCCCAAAAGCACAAAAGATTATAAAATCCACAAATATTCATGTACTTCTCAATCTTGGTGATATAATTTACTAAAGATCTAAGAGATTGAAACTCATCTCAATTATGAATCAATACATCAAAACAAGTTAAACCAAAGGCATTTTGATAAAAACAAGAAATAAAACAAAGTACTTAACAGTGGTTTGAAAATAATAACTTTAATTGTAAATAAATATCAAACAAAAGATCCACTAACCTAATCCCAAACCTGGAATCACAAGATGCTTAGCCGTACGGGAGGCAAACAATTCATAGAAAAATTCATGTTCATATCTAACTAATCGAAAGTAAACGATACTATGGAATGAGAAAACTCATGATGTCTATGATCTCTCGACTATCTTCAACCTCAAGCCGTTGTTGCGACTTCATCAATCTCCGAATCCTCCTAAGTAGGCGTTGTTTTTTTCTTCTCGTTTTCTAGGCAAAAACTGGGGGTCCGCTTGTTCGGCCGCCGCCTCTATTTATACCTCATTAGGTCAAAACCTGCTAAAAATCGCCAAAACCTGACTTTTCCCGCCACAGACGCATCGGCCGCGGCGCTTTCACGCACGGTCAAATGCGCAATAGCCCTACTAGATCGCTGACTTAAATGACGCACCTGTCAGGCGTCACCAACTTCCGACTTGCTTATTGTGGCCTTCTGCGCAGTTGTAGCAATACGTAACTGACTAAAGCACAACA